>JBBMJZ010391150.1:0-14557 GCA_037833815.1 Zingiber zerumbet | reverse complement strand
GCTATCCGTTAGCACCGTAGCGGAGCAATATCGTTTACGGAGATAGTGTTGAACACTAGCCTCGACGATCAATATCAATTTGCGCACTCCGGAAGATATCGGATCCAACACTATCTTGTGGTCCATAAATTATGGTAATCAAGGAGCAAAATTATTTGTTTTAAAAAAATATTTTCTATAAAAATATCTTTTAGATTTCTAATACTTAGTACAATGGGAAAAAATAATAACTAGTGGAAAAAATTGATGAATTAAAAATAGGTATATATATTTTTTAATGAAGATGGCTTCTCTCGTTGTTATTATTTTCTATGTAGTCTCATTAGTCAACTAAGCCAAATTGATTAGAATCAATTCCATAAAGACACCATTACATCAATCATACCCAACTACATGGCATCTTCATTATTAGGTGAGATAAGACTCAACTGAAACCACAAATACACACAAGTATGAACTCTTTGACTTCTAACAACTTTGAATGAGATAATTTCAACATTTTGATTAAACTTTGGGCTCAATTGAAGAGCAAAGAATATATTTCTTAATCTCATTGGAAAAATTACATGTTACACATGATCCTAAGACCATTTTTTTTAATTTCATTCTCACATAGTTTAATTTAAATTTATTTTATTTTAAAGATCCAGAACAGCTAGTTATTGCCCCAAAGAAGGTTCCTTCTTCAACTTTCATTAATCAAAGCATGATAAATGTCTTGCAAATTAATTCTTTTTTATTTCAAAATCTTTTTGTTGAAATCTTCTCGTACCACATTTACTTTTTAAATAGTGTATCCATGGACACATAGGGAATCTCCACCATCTCGTTGCTCCTCGAGAAGCAATGGCCAAAAGTGTATAAATCAAAGGATCAAGGAAATCTATTTTTATGTCCAAGAATCATTACAAAATCTTCTTATGATTATTAATTAATGCATCTCCTTGCTCGAAGCAAGCTGAGCAAGGTGATGAATTCTTAAAGATTAGAAAATAATACATAAATAAAATAAAAATTAAAAGTTGGATGAGTGTGCGACCTTTAGATTTTCCTAAAAGAAATAAAACATAGACTAGCCCTAACCTTAAATGGCGAGGTCCTTCTAGATTTTTTTATCAAGTAAATATTTCTTTTTATATATATCAATGTATGGATAAAATGAGATCGAGCATGGGATTTTCTCAATCGCTAATTGTCTCATGCACAAGCTTTCGTCTGGTTCTTTACTGATTCTGATCTAATTTCTGAGGAACTCAAATGACCAAAATCTGTGTTTGAATTTTGCTTCCCACTAAGAAGATGTCGGCTAAAACATTGGCCGACGATGAAGTATGATCCAATCCAACAACAGGAAAAAAAGAGCACGATAGATTTCCAGATTCTGCGACAGTTCAGAAACGTCCAACCTCATCGAATTTGAATCACATGATCATTGAAAAAATAAAGCAGTCCATTTTGTCTGATGGGATTCGAGTTGAAACTTCTTGCTTCTGTCATCGTCAGCTCATCATTTCTTCCCACTGCTTGTACACGATTCAATGAAAAGGACTTGATCAGTTCCAGTCAACTGGGAGCGGGAACAATCAGCATCATCCAAAAAAAGTAGCTGCAGCACAAAGCGAATGATCCAAGCATAAGGATTAACTGCACACAGTATAATAAATTCAAGTAAACGTGACATTACAAAGGTGCAGCCAATCATTCATGTGAACATTTTTGTGCTCGAGTTTTGTAAATGAATGAAGCAGGTTGCCACACAGAAGTGGTGCTTTTTTCTGTAAAGAATTCTACATTAGATGCTGTTTACATGAGAACAAGAGAAAATAGATGTCTTAGCATCGACCCTAATCTGAACGATCTTGAAGAATTTGTCGAAGGAAATTCTTATAGCTTTAAACAGACTTGAGCACCTAGGGTGAGGTTGGGCTAATAGGCAGTAACCTGTAAAAATCTATCTCAAAAGTAGCTGCTACGGATTGAGGCCGCATTAGAGTGAGAGGAGTCATTAATCCCAAATGGACTGTTGATGATTCTACAAAAAAAAACAGGAGTTTCAGGGAATAATGCAGTTAAAGATGTAATGTACAAGATTAAACTGAAAAGAAATACTTCTTAACCATAAAATTAATCGCCAGAGTAATGAAACACGATAATCAAAGACAGGGAAATGGTTTTTCAACGTTAGGCAACCATATACATCACAGCAAGACCATAATAGATGATGCCATTGATTTGAATGTTTAAGACAAATCATTCTGTTTTACCTTATTTCTTTGAGACATCCATTTTGACCAAAACACACAAAATTCATCATTGTGGTTTTTCAACGATAATCCCAATAGCTATCCAAATTGGTGTCCAAGGGCACATCAAACAGTACCTTGTATTCTTAGACATAATATCAATTCATCCTAGAAGTATTCTGATATTTCTCCAAACGGGAAGAAAGAAATCATGAAAAGAACTTCTCACTTAACTAGCAAACAAGACAGATTAGCTATTCAGTTGGGCATATTACATTGAGAAAGTGTAAGGCCCAAGCACAAGTGTGTCTACATCCTCCTACTGAAAAAAATTCCTCCACACAAGAAAAATCATTAATGGTGGAGGAGCACTCATTTTTCCAATTTGTTTTTAACATTGCTATTTAAGGATAGCAATAGCAATTTTTTACCCAGAAATTGAGAAATTGCTTGTCTTGTCATTAGTATGTGATATACGATAAAGGATGTTAAATATCCTGCAACAAATAGACTTATCATTTACAAGGCAAAACATGAATGAGTTAACTATATAGATGTTTTTTTTAAAGAAAAAAAATGCCCATAACAGATTAAATAAGGATTAACATACATCAGCTTGGAAGTGGAGACATCTGAATATTTTCTTGAAGTTCTCCCTCTGATCCAGGCTGAGAATCTTGAGGACCTCTTCTAAATCTCCCAAGTGAAGTTGCTTCAAAAATACCTAATCATAATTTAACATGATCATGATCAAAGAAACAAGAGAGAGAGCAGGATTGGCTGTTTAACTTCATACATGTCAACTATGTGTACTGAGCATGCCAGCATGACTCCAGAATGATAACCTTCAATGTTATCATCATCATCAAGCCTTATTTGTCCTAATTATTGGGATCAGCTTAGCTGATCTTTCATTGAGCTATGTAAAAGGTTATATCACTAGTAAATTCAAATCAATTAAATCATTGTTACATTCATAATGTTTTCTTTAATCTCATTCTAGTCCTTGCAACTTACTCTCTAATCAAGAAGAAGAGTAAGGTGCCCCCACGGGCCGGCGAAGTTGGTTCATGCAAGGGTGTTGTTGCCAATAGGCATGAGGTCGATTCCTAATGGGTGTGGAATGCCCTGCTAGTTACCTCAACCCCTCCTTGCATGCACTGCTGTTGCTAGGCGAAGCACCTTGTGATTTACCTCATTTCCATATTAGGAGAGAGAAACAGGGGGGGGTTCACCTTGGAGGGGCCGCCGAGGTGACGGTTTCACCTTTTGCTATCAAAGAAGAAGTGCAAGGTGCTTGTTACCACCAGTTGGCATCAAGTGCCGGTTATCAAGAAGAGAAAGAACACATCCTCTTAAGTTTCTCAAGGAGTGTGACCAGATCAAAGCAAAACTATACACACCGACCATATTAATCAGGGACATCCTAGTGAAATATCCCAGAATGGTATAGGTACAATGGAACATGTGGATGTTGAGTAAAGGATATGCAAACACGAGGATAAACACATCATTAGTAATTCATGACCCTCAAAGCTATGGCTATAAGTTGGTTGCCCTCTTTTCTCTGTCTGTCCAAATAACATCAAATATCAGACATGAAATGTGTTAAATTGTACTATTCTTGATCCTGCACAAATATCAGATTTTCATTTTTCATGATGACTATACAAATGATATAACAAACAACTATGTTGCTCTGGGTGCTAAATAATTTAACAAAGAAAAATATTTATCAAAATACACAGCTAAATTCATTGCCTAAGTACCTTGGAAAATACAAATGTTATATTGTGCCTAAGGCTATGGTGCTGGAACACAATCACAGCATTGCTAAGTAGCTTGATTCATTGTTCTTGATCATGTATATCTTTGAACATATATGATTCACATTACACAAGTTAGATCATTATAAATACAGCCCGAAACAAGTGCATTCTCTGCCAACTAACTTAAAGCACAGAAGAGAAAATCCATATGAATACTGTAAACAATACAAGGATAGCCTTGTATATAACCCACCAACCTATTGGACCATGGATCATCAAGACCTTGTCCAGTTTCTAATCACTACAGAAGCAGCAACTCATGACACTACATGCAATGTCAAAATGGAATATATTATAACAAGAGAGAAGAGGAAGCATACCGAATCCCAAAATTGAAGAACAAATCACAAAACCCAAAAGGGAAAAATCCATTAGATATAAGATTTCCATAATAATAATGCATACTCCAGAAATCATTAGATGCCTTGGAGAAGAAAAAACAAGATGCAGCCTGCAAATGTTCAACCACACATAAGTGTAAACAGGCATTAACATTAGTTAAGACAAAGCTCAGGAAGAGAGGGATCATTGATCAGTAACAAGAAAGACATCCAGCATAGAACCATTATATTGGCATTCATAGTTCAGCCACAGATCCTCTAAGTAACTTAGGATATCTTTACTATACTTGGCTCTGCCATAATCAATAATGCATGTAGTATAAAAGCAATTAATCAGTATAAAGACACAGTAGTCATATCATTGATCTTAGCATGGCCGATTCAGAATAACATAGATCTATAATATCTACAATCCTTTTTCGTTAAATTATGATCGATTGTTGTTGTCCACTTAACCAGTTACAATACCCTGGTTAATCTTAATTTTAGTGTCAGCTTTGAAAATAAAAAGATAATAATAATTATGTACAGTGATCCCCATAAGGCAGTAGTTAATAATCAAATATAATCAATTGGAGTTTCAAAAAATGGTTTAAACTTTTTAAGTATTGGTTGAATTGGTAAAACCAACCAGTAACAAAGTCTAACCTAATACAAGTTAGAGCATATAACTTGTAGGCATAATATGCCAATTAATTTAAACATTTAATTTGTTTTGTAGGGTCATTGTGTGGTCTAGAATGGTACACTACTTAAACTTGAGTGAAGTTTCTTGACGATCAGTTATTAAAAAGCCATGGTTGGATCAGTATTTGGTTTTTTCTAGCATCAAAATGAGACTATGAAGCTTTTATTCTTAGTGTCAATGAACCATAATTATCTATTAGCTAGTTTTGTAAGTGCACTATAGATGCTAGTATAACTAAAACAAAATATTTTCTAATCTCAACTTCTAGACAATGAAGCTTTAATTGCTGTTAAAGCTTGTGGAGAACATTGTTTTGTCCGATTCTAATAACGATGATGCTGAAGTTCTTTTTTTATTTGCAGTATTGTAAGAAATACTTCATATTCTAGCCCTTCCTTGACCACACAATGGCTTTCAATTTTTTATACTTTAGAGTCAATGACAAGGCCAAGAAGCTTCAAGGCATAAAGAATGAAAGCTAAGACATGCAAAAATCTTGTGAATCCAGATCCCAGATCAGCATGAACATTCAAGTGTAAATCATTCAAACTCTCCTAAGGCAGTTGTATAGTTATGAAGCAGTTCCATTAGCAATTAACCTTTCTTCAGCAATGTTATCGGCGTAGAATATGAAAATAATTCCAAAGAAGATTGTACTCAAATATGCCCAGCTTGGAAACTGAAACTTAACAATACTATCAGAAGCTGAACCCTGCAGCCAATCAATTAAAAGTACACGTTAACAGACCAAACCAAAACACAACTTTTGGTTTAATTTGGTGGAAATATCACACAAAAAGAACAAGATTGTTTTATCTAAAGGCCTACATGTAATTTCTTCAATTACACTTACTAATATGGTGTCCCACATAGCAAGAGGAAAAAGAAAGCATGTTGCAGAAGCAACACTCATTGTGTGAAGTCTCCTTTTAAGCTGATTCTACAATACAAATTAATACGGGATTAGCTATAATGAAATTCTCCAACTTCTACTTCGTACTTAAGATCAATGAGGCATTTAAATTCTACTTGAGAGAATAGAAGAAAAGTTTTCTAATAAAAATGATAAATGGTTTTTCAATGAAGATTGCAAGAAAGTTTTCATTCAAACAGCTAACAATTTTTTCCTCATAAAGATGTAGTAATAGTACCTTGAGAGATATGCGTCGTGCGATAACCCTCCTCAAAGCTGATAAAATGCCAGCTGAAATCAGTGCCACTAATTCTTTGAGTTCTAAAGTTGGTTTTGCCTGTGTCAGTGATTCTTTGTCAAAGATATCTGTCATTAATAAGTCAAGTACCACCTGTTTCTAGCTCATCAAATTTCTATAGAAGTAATGACCGTGCTATAATGTTACAATTCAAAAAGCCAAACAAATAAGGTGAAAATCAAGTAAAAATCATTTTGCGATGGATACAAAATGGTGAATTTGTTCTTGTAGCCCACCCTCTTGAAAGCAAATAGTAGGAAATCAGCATTGCAACCAGTCCGCCCACCTGGAAAGTTAGAAGTATCAGCAGCATGTACCACATAGTTGTGGAAAGGCATAATAGTCTACCTCAGAGAAAGGTTACTTGTTTAGATGTTTGCATGTAAGTTTCCCAGCAAACACCCATGAGACTTTACAATTCAAATTTGTTGAGCTTATGCAAGAGAAAGCTACAATTTTAGATAAAAAGCATATGCTGTGATGTGCATGCAAGGCATGCGCCATTGTGTTACAGAACAACCAAGACATTATTCCTGACACAAACTCTAACTAGACTGGGCTAATCAAACTCTGAGGTTTAGCTGTCATTTCAGGAGGAACTTTTCAAGGCTAAATTGTCACCTAGTTGCCTGGCCACATCATTAGGGATAGCCAGTGAGAAGGAATGAAAAGTATGTGATGCAATCAGTTAATGAGGGATTTTCTTTTGCCAAATATAGCAAACTAGTTTAACTCAATTTACATTGGAAATACAGAATTGCTAAAGCTCACTTCTATAATCCTGTTAGGATTAAATGTGACTGGTAAATAACTTATCCAAAGAGAAGTCTTCACTGGCATATGAAGGTGGTACAAGATACACCATAGAAATAGCTTGTTACTCTCCTCTTTGTTGTTCGCTTTTGAGAAGCTGCTTCTCTTTCTAGAACTTAAGAAGATTTATCGACATGCAAATCTTATCACATAGCTGGTTATTGAACCATTTACAGAAACTAGATAGTAGCTCAAATGCATCAGGTACTGAAATTTTCAACTATCTTTCCTAGTATTCACTCAGTTTGCAACACTGTTAAGTAAATGCACAAGTAGCAATAAGATGATGCCACTTATCAAAATAATAATAATACTCCTACATATTGGCTATTTGGAGTGCTGAATACTAAAGGAGCAACCAACCTTTCTCCGAATATCTACTTTCCGTCCATATAATGCTGCAGATAAGACCCCAAGGATAGCACCTGCATACTCTGCTAGTAGAGCACTGAAATTAAAAAGAGGAGCAATAACTAATAAGATCTCAGCACAAGAATGAACAAGTAAATAAAATGAGTTATGAGTAATGTTCATGTTCAAAAAATCAAAATATGAATTTTTTATAATAATTTACTTTCTAGACTTCAAATGAATAACCAGATGGTAACTTGGCAATCTATCAAATGCCTAATTCTAAACTAGCTGACAAGATATCTGTTAGACCTCATGTATGACCAAAAACAAGATTGGCTTAGGTTCCCTCTGTCATTCGTTCAGTTTGGATTTTGAAAACAAAAGTGGGCTAGCTATTTCTTTTATGCAAAGCAAATATTATAACACGCTAATTACTTAGATAAACTTCCATTATTCACCATGAAACCATCATCCTTCTACTAGATAACATTCTTGCTCATATTTCAGCAAATGATAGGAAATTCCATATAAGAAATAGTTCAAACAAAATTTAAGTTGAAGCATACATCAGTGGTCCACATGATTGAAGTCCTTTTCCCCATAATACAAAATATAATGCCATAATCCCACCATTAATAACAGTTGGTATTATCTGAAAAATAGCTGAATGTCAGACTAACAAAAAATTCATGAAGTTACAAAAGTAGGTAGTTTTTTTTTTTTGACATACAATCAAAAAGTATCTTACATAACCTGAGAATTGGATAAAGGCCTCCCTTGCCAAGGTTTTTGTAGAACCAGGAATATAACAGAAGCTGGAACTAAGCAACTGAAAATGAAAGGCACTACACTGTCTCCATGATGTGCTAGATAATGATACAAGGAGTAAACAGACCATATTCTCATGAAGTTTGCAATAACATGTATTATCTGCAAAGGAGTTTGCCTAAGAATGCAAATTCCAAAAGTAATAAAGGATAAGTTCGTTACCAAAGTTTATTTCAAGTAGAAGATATCTTAAGCAAACAAGACTGAAGGGAAAATAAATATCACACTAGCAAGGAACCATTATCATTATCATCGCTAAGTAAATTCCAACTATTTGCAGTTGGCTACATACATCTAATCCTTCAACTAAACTATATCAGACTACATCAATAGCAATATTCAAATGCATTAATCACCATTTGTTACACTAATGAGAGGCTACTAATAGCACACCCATAGGAATATACTTCTAAATTGAGCAATTTAGGAATTGTAGTGCTAAAATCAACAATAATGTTTCCACAAAAAGAGTTCACTGTGTCTCTACACAGAGCACAACATTCTTTAAATAAGAAGAAGCTCTGGCAAATATTTCTAGTAGCTTGTTTCACAAAACAAATCTAATCTCGAGCAGCACTCCTTGTGCAAGTAAACCTGTAGGGATATTTGTATTGTAATGAAATGGCAGACTGAACAGGAACACAACAAAACAACAATTTTCCCAAAGGTGACTCAGTACTCCAATAAGACTTATACCCGACTGATATCAGTAATCCAAGATGGTTATCTTTAAAAATCAGCTTCAGATAACAAACACCAACGGGCTTAGGCAATCAGTCCGGACTACTGGTACAATCACTTATGATTGCTGATCTGATCAACATAGAGATTCTTCCCACCTAACCAGTAAACATTTACAGTCAAACTATGCAAGAGGTGCACTAATTCAATCCGATCTGAATTTGGAATTATTTACAAAGACAATTATTGCAGTAGAACTTAGCCAGAAATTGTCCATCAAAAAAAGTGCCCCAATCTCACAGATCCAAACAAGCTTCAGCATCATTGGCTCATTCTCATGAAGAAAGAGTTACTTATATCCATGAGGTCTCACAATGCAGAATCTAAGACAATTTTTTTTCTTTAGTTTTATCCAGCAAGTAGAGAGACAAAATAAACCAATACAAACAGATTACAAAATCTTTCATATGGTAAAATATGGACACTGGAGCATCAATTTGAGAAACAACAAGGTAAATAATAGTCACGACTGCAGCTGAATAATCAAAAACACATGGCAGCTAGGTGTTTTCGAGTATCATTGGACCAATACGTTGATACACTTCATGGCATCAACATCTATAGAGACGCCGAAAAAAAAGACACTAAATAGAACCCTCCAATATATAGTATCGTTTCGTCACGTAGGCACATTCGAGGTGTTCCGAAGAAGAAAAGTGTGATCAAGTGGTTCCACTAGAATGCAATGGGTTTATGCTTTCTTATGTCAACTTCCATCATTTCCCTTTTTTTCTCCAACCGCACACATATCCCAAATCGAAATCGCAGGTGCTCATTATGCATGATTCTTCAGACGGTTTCAATTAATGATCCCGAATCGAATAAAGAGAAAAATTACAAACACCTTCATAAATTCTCCACTAGAGCTTTCAACTTCCTGAGTAAATAATCAATTGATTGGATGCCCTATCGTCAACAAATTCCTCCGAGGGAGAGCGAGGACGACTTACCTCGAACTGGGTGCACTGGATGCAGATAAGCGAGCAAATCGCGCATCCGAATTGGGAGATTTCGGGGTCATCATGGTGAGGCCTGACGTACTCGATTTGGCGAAGAAATCAATCAGAAAGACGAAGCAGACGAAGAAAGAGAAGAGGAAGGGAGACTGCACTCTGCCTCGGATCTCGTCTCCGATTGAGAACAGACGACCGGCTCGATACCTAAATTGGCCCGGACCGGCTTAAATTTAAGCCGGATCATATTCGACTTGGTTCATTTTGCAAAAGTTAGCCCTTGGTTCAAGGATTCCACATATGATAAAGTTACTAATTAAATAAAATCTAATTACTCTTTTGACCGCCAAAAATTAAATTTGTTTCGATTTCATTGAGATGTAATTAATAATGGAGTAATTAATCTTACTATCTTATTATTGTTTTGAAAATGACACCTTTTACTAACTAATTTTAATGAATCCTAAAATAAATTTATATTAATATTTTTTTTATTCACATGAAATATCTTATTATTTTATTAAAAATGACACCTTTACCAACTAATTTCAGTGAATCCTAAAATAAATTTATATTAATATTCTTTTTTTATTCACATGAAAATTAATTCTAAGAATTATTAGTAATTTTCATAAATGTATCAATCAGGATCTAAAGTTTGAGACTCAGTTGTAACATATTATTGAGAAATTTTTTCATTAATCAATTACAAATCTAGAGTGTTCTTTAGTTCCACATCTTAAAATTGGTAACATTACGAGTAGAGAAACTTCTATAAATACCTTAATGTTAAATTAAATTTTTGCAAGGAGGATTTGGCATAGTAATTTATTGTTAGGATTCTTGAGTGTTACCCTAATATTTATTTTTTATTAAAAAGAGTATGTTACCTTTGCATGTTCATATATTATATTACACATATAACCAGGAACGGAGCCATGTATAACTGTGATGTATAAAATTATAAAAATATTAGAATACTGACTTACTTAAAAATAAAATAAAAGTAGGAACAATCTTTAAAAATTAAAGGATTCTTAATTTTTTTTTTTCCTGTGGTACGAGGGCCTAACTCATGTAATGCGTGTGCACAATCACTAATTCTCAATTAAAAATTATATATAACTGTATTCCGAATAAAACCAGTAGACTAAGTAGGAAAAGATATCACAAAAGAAAAGCTGCATATAAAAACGTATTATGGCAATTTAAAATGATTATAATTAAGAAACATTCACTTTGTCCCTATAATTTTGTTGTATTTTTAGAAATGTTCTTGAAAATACTTATTTTTTAATTTTTAGTTGTGTTCCGAGCATTTTTAATATATTGCGTCCCTATATGTATAGAATGTGAGCTATAACCATAACTTTAAACAAATTTTTTGAAAGAGAGAGGGTGATTGAAGGGGCAAACTGAAAATTTCCTACTTATAGAAGTTTCCGGCTCGTTGGTATTGCATGGGCCTAGTGGGCCGGGCCTTAAATTTGATGATTAGATACTTCTTGGGCTGCCCCAACATCCCCATTGGAACCCTAGATGAAGCAATTCCTTGCGACAGGCCGGTCTGCTGATCAGCGAGCAACGTTCGCCGGTGACCAAGCTGCTCGAGAACACCCATACGATAATCCGACCGCTTCGCTTTGGGCTTCTCTAGCTGGGTCTTCGGTATTGCTGTTCATCATCTGACAGTGAAGTATCTGCTTTCAGGAATTGCTCATGAGTCGTCAAGTGTTTTTTCATACTGTTGCTCTTAGTTTTTCAATATGCGATTGTAGAATTGCTGCATCTTTTTGGTATAGATATCCTCAGAGGCAAATAGAGTGAAAGATGGATTCGTCCCAACCTACTCGATTCCCCGTCACGCACAAGTCCGTTTCTTTGGATATCAAGGTTTGTGAGATTCTTCATGTTGGTGATACGATTTGCTACTGTGCTACATGGCTATTGTATTGCTGCCAAAAAAATTTGGTATATATATATGCTTGTTTGCTGGTTTCAGTTTTTTCTATGTGCATCCTTATTGGCATTCAAAATTAACCAAATAAATTTGGAACTCTCCAGTTCAATATAAGCTCATTTTGAGTGTACATTATCAAATATTGCTTGCTGGAATTTCAACTCTTAATGTCATTTGATTAAAATTTTTGATGAAAACATAGTTTATCAGTTTAACAATTAATAAAATTCTCTCTATGTAACTGTAATTGTGACTAGGGGTGCAAACGAGCCGAATCAAACCGAATAATATGAAAATATTGATATTCGAATTCGACCTCGAAAAATATATATGATATTCAAATTCAATTCGAAGCTTGAAAATACCAATAATTTTGGCTCAAGTTCAATTTGAAATAGGATTCAAGCTTGAATTTGAACCTTAATTCGAGCAAAATTGAATTTTAGTTTGAAATGTCTTAAATTCGAGTTCGATTTGAATTATTCAAACCTACATTTGGTTATATTCATACTAAAATTATATGCAACACAATAAAAATAAAACCTGAACAAGACAACAGTTACACAACCTAGACAAAATAAAAATACAATCCAGAATGAAACCTAAACAACACATAACATATACAAAATAGAATTAGATTAATTGTGAAAGTAGAATAGCAAATTCATCAATAATTTGAAAACAGAATAAAAATACCGCAGACAAAATAAAAGTAAATAAAATAGATAAAGTAAAAGTTCAATAAAAAATTAATTGCTAGAAGCCATACATTCCAAAAACTAATTGCCAGATGCCACATCCAAAAAACTAATTGCAGTCCTGCATCCAAAAAACTAATTGCTAGAAGCCACACATTCCAAAAACTAATTGCCAGATGCCACATCCAAAAAACTAATTGCAGCCCTGAATCCAAAAAACTACTTGCTAGAAGCCACATCCAAAAAACTAATTGTCGCCCTGCATCCAAAAAAACCAATTGCCAAAAGCCATGCATTCCAGAAACTCTCCATCCTGCTGCCATTCCAGAATCCAGAAGCTCTCCATCCCTCTTGCTGCATCCCAAGTTCACCTGCCATTGCATTTCCATGTTACACAAAACAATACAAAAACTTTAGAAAATAAAAAAGCTTTATACTTCCATGGCTCCAGTTGTTCAATCTGTGCAAAATTCAAAAAGTAAAATGTATGAGTGATTACACATGTTAGTAAACTCAAATATAAAATGCTAAAAAATAAATTTATACCTCAGTCACAGTGCCGTAATTGGTCAACTTCTAATTATCAATATAATCTATAGGTAAATCAATTGTGAAATGTTGTTTTTCAACCTACAATGATAAGGTTAAAATGTATCATTTATTTTTTAAATATACTTTCTGATTAGAAGAAAAAAAAAACCATAAACAAAGCATTTTAATATCATACCTTAGTCTTTTTAGTCACTCCATGTTGTTTTCGACACCAATCTCCACAACACATCAACATTTCTACTGTTGTAGGAGCTAAAGAAGCACGATACTTGTCAATAATACGACTTCCAGCACTAAAGGTAGCCTCTGAAGCTACTGTGATAATGGCTATTGCTAATATATCTCTAGCTAAAGTTGACAACACTAGAAATTGAGCTTCCACTAACCAAGAGCATCAAATGCATCATTTGGATTATACCTATGACACCCTCCTCTAGATACACATCTAGCTCAGATTTTTAAGGTTGTACCATTTCAATTTATTTTAAATAAGAAGAGAATTCAGTCATCCAGAAGAAAACGTAGTATGTTCTCTTTTACTTTGAGTTGAGCTGTTGCTATCTTGAGATTCAGAGTTGCTTTTTGATCCTTGAAGCTTTTCAAAGCTGCATCTGAATATTCCTTATAAATTGCATACAAAAGCCTTTGGACCTCTTTAATATTATGCTTGGATTCAAATGAGTTATAAAGTTTAGGAAAAGTGAATTCACTTACTCGCATTTTGCATCTAGGATCCAAAGCCGAACCAACAACCATTAATAAATTGCATTCACCTGAATATTTATCAAACTTTCCCTTTATTTTTTGCACCATTTTTCTAAGAAATTCTTCTTCATCACAAGATTCTCATCCAATATTACTTTTATTCGATAGAGTTCATTTAAAAAAAGATTGACAGTGGAATACTCACTTCCTGAAATAATTTTGGTTGCTTCATAAAATATTTTATGCAATTTCTTCCAATCATCTTTTGTTGGACAATGAATGTAGCTAGGTTCCTAATCTTTGAATCTTGCTTCTTTGAAAGCAATTGTTGTTCTTAACATCTCATAAGTTGAATTCCATTTTGTCTTACAATTATCAACCAATCTTCTTTCTTATAACTTCAATTATTTCACAATTTCAACAAATTGAATGAGTCTGATATCTGTTCTTCTAATGAAATCCACGCTATGACGAATTACATGAATAATATCCTTAATTTCATTGAGGTCATCCTGAGCTATAAGATTTAAAATATGTGCACAACATCGAACATGGAATAATTTTCCCCCACAAATCAGATTTGTATTAATTTTCAAGAAATCTTGCTTCATATATTTAATTGCAGCATCATTAGCACTTGC
>JBBMJZ010391149.1:0-31199 GCA_037833815.1 Zingiber zerumbet | reverse complement strand
CGCTCGTTGCCTTCTGGTCCCGCCCCTCCGCCTCGGCCTCGCTCCTACCCTCCTCGCCATCCCCTCAGCCCTCCTCGGCGCCTCCGCCGACACCCTCTCCGATCTCCGCACTGCCATCCTCCGCCGCAAGATCCGACCTTCAAGCAAGGTCGGCTTCTCCCGCCTCATTCGCTGGCTCGTATCCTTCTGGGTCTTTGTTATCTCATATGAGAATCTTGGCCCCGTCGCTGCCTTCGGTCTATTCGCCCTCGGCTTTCTCCTCGCTACTCCTACCGCCACCTCTGCTGTTAAAAATGCCAGCTTTGCCTGCCGTCCTTCCCCCAAATCCTCCTCGGACAAGGGTAGCGGTGGATTCTTCACTAGTCCCATCCTGAAGCACCTGAACACCATCATTGCCGTCAGTTTAATCGTGTGGATGATCATCGGAACTGTAGCTGGTGGCATATTCTTCTCCTATAAGGTCGGAGTGGAAGGGAAGGATGCTGTGATATCGCTGAAATCTCATGTCCAGAATAGCAATTACGCTGAGAGGATCGGATTCAAGAAGTGGATGGATGAAAACGATATCCCTGGCCTGGTGGATCAGTACTCGGCAAAACTGTATGACACAGTCTGGGAACAGATCGATAGCTTGGCCGATGAGTACAATGTCACGGATTTCACCAATGGTTTTCGGCATTTCATGACCAGCCAATCTGGTAATCGTTCGGTAGACGCTTCCACCGGTTTGATAACCTCAGCGCAGCATCCTTACAGCTTAAAGCTCCAATCTTTGAGCGTGCTCATCAGGAACCACGAGTGGGGAGAGATCTACAAAGAACTGGATTCTTTTTTCAGGGAATTGCTAATAACTCGAGAGGATTTGGTAGTGAAAGCAAAAGGACTTGCTTTCCAAGGGATTGAAATCTCAAAAAGGGTTCTCTGTAGCAGTACTTCTGTTCTCGGTGGGAGTGCTAGCTTGATGGCCTCTTTTGCCGTGAATGTAGCCTCGGGAGCAGCTGAACTAGTGAATTTTATTTCCCAGCTAACAGTATTCCTCTGGGTGTTATATTATCTCATTACTTCCGAGTCTGGTGGGGCAACAGAGAAAGTTGTAGATATGCTGCCAATGTCAAAGTATGCTAGAACTCGTACTGTTGAGGTGATCAACCATGCTATCAGTAGTGTGTTTTTGGCTACTGCAAAGATTGCAATCTTCCAAGGTTGCCTGACATGGCTGCTACTAAGATTGTACTCGGTTCATTTTGTATATACATCGACTCTCCTTGCATTTATTAGCTCATTGGTGCCTATATTGCCACTTTGGCTATCATCAATTCCTGCTACAGTGCAGTTGTTCTATGAAGGGAGATACATATCGGCTGCTGTTTTGACTTTGATTTACCTTATGCTGATGGATTATGGAACTTCAGTGCTTCAGAAGGATATACCTGGACATAATGCATACCTAACAGGCCTTAGTATCATCGGTGGCATGACATTGTTTCCTAATGCTCTAGAGGTACTACTCTATTTGACCTTTTCACTTTGTGGCACACTCAATTTACTTCCCCATCGTTGTTTCTCCTTGTATCAATCCTTTTTTTTAAGTCTTTCATGATGATCTTGTCTGAGAACGCCTATGGTCACTCGTCGGTTGATGTTGACTTTCGGGAGTGATCACCAGGCCAACTAATCTCGTAAAGCTCTTCCAAAGCGCCTGAGATGAAGAACACCCCATAGGAGCAGGTTAGAATGCCGACAAGGGATTTTCCGACACAGCGACTCTGACGCTCAAGTAAAACTTCTGAGAGTGAGAAATACACAAAAATTAGGGTTTGATGCGTTATGTGCGCATACCTCTGCTCATAAGAGTCGGCTACCTTTTATCGGTGCACGTGGGGGGAATCACGTGTATTTTGAAATCTTTTCTTTTCCGACTTTTTAAAACAATGTGCATAGCGGAATAAACGAAAAAACACAAACAGAATAACACAAGGATTTTTACTTGGTTCGGAGCCTTTGATGACTCCTACTCCAAGACGCATGTTCCTTAGACATTTCTAACTGACAATCTACTAAATTCTCTACCGGTAAACTCCCAGTGGAGTAATCGAATACAAATAGAAAAATAGGAAAGTGTAACAATCCTACAGCAATAAAGCAAATAACTTTAAATTAAATTTTACCAACAAAAATTTAAAATTCCAATGCGTTTGTGTGTTGGTGTCAGTCTTCTGACAGCGGTCGGGTGTAGTAGAGTTGTAGTATAGCTACAGCGTGAAGACGAAGTAGCAGAATGATTGTTTGAGCTCGTATGAAAGATGTATTCAAGTTGCTGGCCGAACAAGTTTTTTAAAGAGTGTTGAGGGCGCCTCCAACCTTATCGAGGCGCCTTTAACCCCAAACTTCATCTCGTAACCTTCGGCCTCTTATCATCTCCGAAACCCTCGGTCTCTATCTGCGCGAAGGCACCTTCAAGCGCTTCGAGGCACCTCCAATCACCTCCAAAGCGCCTTTGAGGCGCCTTTAATCACCTTTGAGGCACATTCCCTTAGCGAACTTCTATTCCCGAAGTTTATCCGCGCGAGGGCACCTCCCCAAAGATCCGAGATGCTTCGGACTGTTCATCTTAGGTGAACTTTTGTAAGACATGTTAGTCCAAATAACAACAAATAATCTACAAACCAGAGTTAGTACAATAAGATAAAATTATTAATTATATCTTATCTTACAAAGACCAGAATCTAGTCATAGTCTCAGCTTAGACTTCCAAAATGGATCTAAGCTAAACCAGCGCCTATAATCCCATTGGATCACTCTCTTTCATTAACTTACCTTTACTTACCATTTGAAGCCACTTATCTCTTGACCCACCAGATCTTGCTGCTAGTTGTCAGATCCGCAGACCCAACTAGACTTCTGTCAGCTGTCAGGTTCCACAGACCTAGCCACGCTTCTTGCCTGATATCAGGTCACTCTTTGACCTATCTGAACTTCGTGCCCGTAATCAAGTCCTTAGACCTAACTGGGATTTTGCCTGGTGTCAGATCCTCTAGACCCGTTAATTCCTGCACACTCGGTAAAAGTATCAGATAAATATAACATCTACATTAAATCATTTTTCATTTATTAGAATCTGAGTTTGACCATTGGTGCTAAATGGTCCTTTACCACACGTATTTCGGAGTAAATGATGCATTTTCCACCATTTTCGCAATAATGGTTGTGTGGTCCACGTCCCCCATGAAAAACGATTCGTTCAAGAATCGAGTCAAGGGCTAGGAGTTGAATTTTGAGAGACGAGAGTGAGCCATGAGTCGGGAGTGGGGAGTCGGTAGTTGGGAGTTAGGAGTTGGTAGCTGGCAGTCGGGAGTCTACCTTCCCTGACTTTAACTACTATCATGGCAAAATTTTTGACCTTTTCAGCCATGTGACCTTCGTTGATTTCCCTTGTACTACTAATCTCCCCCTCAAGTATAGTCGAAAAAGGCAAAAGTCCAACTGACTTAATAAAGTGATGTGGCAGGACATCTCTGGTTTTTTGCCAAACGGGTCAAGTCCTAGGAAGGGTGTTCAGCCGATGGACCATTACCAAGGGAGAGACGCCTGTGACTTCTTTAGTTGACCAATCGAAGACATCGTGATTATAGGAGAGACGGGCAATCAATTCTCCTCTGAGTTTGGTCTCGAGATCTGTGGCAACTCGGACGACCCCTCCCGATTAGGTGGGATGAATTTGTACATCCTGGTGCCCCTCCTCAGGTCGAGTTATTGGTGTCTTCTTAGTAACTTGGAAGAAAATGCTATGACTTCGGTGAGCTTTTCGAGAATTAATCCGGATCACATCTATTTAGCATTTTTGGGCCGCTGACTTCCCTTTACTTCCCATAATTGGTTATTCACCGGGAATTTGATCTTTTGGTGGAAAGTGGAAACAATAGTTTGAAAAGCGTTTCATGCCGGTTTTCCTAATATACGTTATAGGCTGATTCTGTATTATGACTATGAAAGGTGTGCCTCTGGTTCTTCTATTAGGGAAAGAGAAAGATGGATTTGCCCTATGGGTTGTACCTAATGTCCGGTAAATCTGAATAAAGAGGTGTTCACGGGTATAATTCCTTCTCGTCCAGTTGTAGTGGATCAAAGACTTCTTTGTAGATGATGTTGACAGCATTGTTCGTGTCTATGAACACCCTCTTTATGATATAGTTGACTATGAGAGCTTGATTGATCAAGACATCTTCATGAGGAACCTCTACTCCCTCCAAATCGTTAGGCTCAAAGCTAATTACGGGGCCTTGAGTCGCAACCCGACCCGAGCTGATCCCGTAGCTTTCTAATCGACACCCATGGGTCTTCCGAGCCTGAGTGGAATCTCCATTTATCGGACCCCCAAAAATCAAGTTAATCATCCCTAAAGGATCCATTTTACCTTTGTCTGCTTGTCGCTGCTTTTTTTCTCGACTCAACTCTCATTGCAATCGAGTGTTGACAGGGGTTGCTTGGGAGAACGAGATTGCCTCCACGGACCACGTCTAGTATTTGCCTTCTATCCAACGTCCTGACGATGGTAAGGCTAGAAGGATCTTCTGGCCCCTTGATTACAGCCATCTTTTCTCTAATTGGCCACGGGTTGTAGTTCCCAAGCATATTGCTGGCACTCTCGAGTGGAGTGAGTATTTGACCGATAAAAATCACAATGAGGTATCGTTATAAACTCTCGACTCGAACCCTCGTTGGGGGTTGGGGTACTTTCCACAGTTTGCACCGCTTTCTCCCCTTTGCGATTTGTGAAATCTCAATTTTGCAATAGTGGAAGGGGCATTTTTCGATCCAATTGAATGGACACAAAGGCAAGGGTTGACACTTCTTTTCTTCTTGCTGATTGGGCTTCTTCCACTTGGGCGTATTTTAGAGCTAGAGCTTGCAACCCATCGAAGTTGGTCGGGGTTTTTTTCATTAGGGACCTAAAGAAATCCCCATCGATTAAGCCCTGTGCGAATGGACTTGCACCTCCAAAGTAATCAACAGTGCATCTACGTCTATTTGATTGAACCTACTCTTTTAGAGGCTCTTTCGGCTTTTATTGGAGGGCGAACAAATCATACAGTGTCTTTTGATATCTCCGACTAGTGGCAAAACGCCTCATGAACACGGCTTTGTAGTCTTTGAAAGACCGGATGGAAGATGTCAGAAGATGGTTAAACCATCTTTGCGCCTAGCCCGAAAGAGTCGGTTAGAGAACCCGACACTTGTCCCCATTTGTGTATTTGTTAGTATCCTTAGAGCCAATTATGAGATGATTGACAATGAAACTTTTATATTAAATTTCATTAATAAAGACAAAGTTTATGGTTATTATATTTACTTCATATTTGTGTTAAATGAATAAGTATAATAATGTCCTAGGGTAGTAGGTTTTAATTTACCGCATCTCAATTGGTTGAATTAATAGTGAGAGGTTCTATATATATATATATATAACGCTACTCTTAACTATTCCTAATTAAGCATTAATATTCAAGAACGATATTAATACATCGAGACTGACATGTAGGTCAACTGATGATTTAACCTCACAAGTTATGGATACAAGATTTTAAGTTGACACGTATATATTAGAGAATATGTACTGAATTGATTCGCCATGAGCATGTTTCATTGATCGTTATATGATTGTCATAAACATTCTCATAGTGACTATTGGTATAAATAGTCCTTAGACCTGAAGTCACTACATCTCCCTAAATAAGGAGTTGTGTACTTTAGTATCAGCAAACGTTACATGTAACAAGGTGAACTATAAAGTCGATCACTAGATATGCAATAAGTTATGTTGAGGGATGTGAGTAATGTAGATGGGATCTAGCCCTTCTATATAACAAAAGTGATATATGTGGGCCCTTGATTAAGTAGGACTACTAAAATACATAACCACGCTCAAATAAGTTAATATGATGTATTGAGCTCATTTGTTTAAGTGAGTCTACTTGGAGATCAAAAAACTCAAAGATTGATAAGAGGATGACACAGTTTATACCTCGTGGATCAATCTAGATACTAAGGATAGAAGAACCAAGTTATACAAGATAATAGATACAGAAATGTTAGGTCGGATCTCGACATTCTCGTCACTTGGGTAGTAATGATGCATTGTCAGATGTCACTAATTGGTTACGTATCTAAAATGTTGTTTTAGAGACATTGCCAACGTGTTACGAGAACCTATTAAGTCACACACAAAATAACATGTTGATTTGGAGATGGGTTTATTTTAGTTTGACTAAAATATGATGGACCCTAAGATTATAGGGTTGAGTGTAATCCGAATTAGACTCATTGGATTAATGAGTTAGACCCATTGAGTTATTAGATTAATGGTTAATCCAATAAATTAAAATTCAATCCATTAAGAAGATTAACGAAGATTAATGGAGATTAATTTACCATTAATGGAAGAAGACCAAAAGGCAAACCCTTGGTATTGATTGAAGGAATATAAAAAGCCTTTTGAGTGAAAATTTCAAAAGATACTTTTTGATTTTCTTCTTCCTCTTATTCTCTTGGCCGAACACCTTGTTGTTGCTAGCACAATGATGGTTGTTTTTCTCATAAGGATAAGTTCGTACAACGAACGAAGGACATGTCCGTGTGGATACCAAAAAGGCGCAACCACTCTAATTGCACTGAGATCTACCGAATCAAAGTTGCTGTTGGGATTGTACTGTTCACGTAACAAAGGTAACAACTCGATCAAACTTTGTATACTGTATTTGTATGGATCTTTAGAGGGATTGGTTTTTCCGCTGCATATGTTTATCATTTTTCACATAGACCCCTACAGTATTGATGCAGTACAGAGGCATTTTCGAATTTACAAATGTGGTCTTCTGATCAGTTGCACCATTACACACTCCAATTTGTAGTGCTCGAAAATATTTGGGTAGTTCATCTCAAAGGATATTATATGAGAAGGGAGAGGACCTCTGGAGTCCTGTACTTTGCTTGATAAGCACACTTTTTTTCCTTTGGGGAATTTCGACGAGGAGTTCCCCTGAAAATCCAAAGATTCTTTTCTCATAGTGGAAATACCGGCCCGAGTAGGGAATAATTCTCTAGGCGTTTCCACAAGTCACGTCGACTTTTGTTGTAATGTGGGTGAGGCCTCCGCGGGTTGGGACAATAGTTCATTTAAGGGGCTAAGCCCCGGTGCCGATTGTTGGGGTTGTCCTTGCAACATAGCCTACATCCTAATTACCACTAGTTTGTTGAAGTATTCTGTCGCCATAGTGATGATATTCGATTTTTCATTATCTTCTGTATTGGATTTGTGGGTGTTGTCCATCTTACAACGTCTCAGTTCAGTTCTTAACTCAGAGTTCCCAAGACGACGCCAATTTGATCCTGCCTGAGAACGTCGATGGTCAACTCACCAGTGAGGTGTCGCTGATGTTGACTTTCGGGAGGGATCACCAGGCAACCTAATCTCGTAAAGCTCTTCCAAAGCACCTAAGATGAAGAACACCTCCGAAGCAAGTTAGAATGACGGCTAGGGTTCCTTGGCGTAGCCACTCCGACACTTAAGACTTCGGAAAGAGAGAAATATCATAGAAATTAGGGTTTGATGCATTATGTGTGTGTACCTCTACTCACAAGGGTCGACTGCCTTTTATAGGGCTTGGACTATTTGCCACGTTCTCCCCATTACGTTACCACGTTCTCGGAAATAAATAGTCCTTTATCACCATTTATTTCAGAGTAAATGATTGCATTTTCCGCCGTTTTCGGAATAATAGTTGTGTGGTCCATTGTTCGTCCGAGGACCGAGTCAAGGGCTAGAAGTTAAATTTTGAGAGACTGGAGTGAACAGGGAGTCGGTAGTCGGTAGTCAGAGTCGGTCACCGGGAGCCATGAGTCGGTAACCGGTAACCAGGAGCCGGGAGTGGGGAGTTGGTAACTGGGAGCCCGGAGTCTACTTTCTCTGACTTTGACGACTATCATTGCAAGACTTTTGACCTTTTTAGTCACGTGACCTTCGTTGATTACCCCAGTACCACTTGAGATTATGATTACTAAAATATCTTGATACCTTATTTCTCAGAATTTTGTGTAAGGTAATTGCAGTCCTAAGCTTTCTCTGAGACATCCGTGGTATCATGTGATAAGACTGTATTCTAGTGTGTTCATAATCATACCATTCGCACATATAATTCAAACAAAGGCACAATCATATATCTCATTCAACTGTTGCGTTGAATGCTGCATCCACATGTTGCATTTTGCTACTTGTAAAAGCATAAAATATGATTATAGAATTTCTTTCTTTTGATCTCCTTTCAACCGTAAGCTGCAACTGTCAATAATCCCACTGTGGTCCTTGCGTTCTCACATTGGAAATTCTTTCTTCTTTGTTCAATTTGAATAATCAATTTAAGTAGCAATTTCTGACTTCGATTCCCATTCTTCAGGGAGCCATTATGGGTCCACTTATAATGACAGTTGTCATTGCTTTGAAGAATTTGTATGTGGAATTTGTGCTCATTGATAAAGAGGAAAATGAAGGATAATTTGTGGTTACAGATAAGAAAGATGGCAACAGTTTATTTTTGTACATGTAAGATTGCACAGACTGGGTAGCAGCATTTGGGATGTACATGAGATCTTCTACGACCTATCTCTGTTGGTATATTATGAATCATTTTGTGAGTGATTGCTTTTCTTTAGGTTATGATTTTTGTTTCTGTAAAATGTTGTCTGTTCAATGAAAAAAATTGTACATCCCATTTATGAATTTTAGATAAGCAGCGATGTACCTATATTTTAGTGTAATAAAGTTGCATTATTTTTTTCTAAAAACAAAGAGTCCATGTATATAACCTTTTTGTTTAGCATTTGAAAGAAGATATTTGCTTTAGTTAGAAATTATATGTATTCTTAACCTTCGGACTATAAATCACGCGCACTAGTTGTATATTAGATGGAGTTTGTTGCCCTTTGTGGTGTTGAAATCTTAGAGCATGGTACTGAGTAATTATTATATTCAGAGCTTAAACTCAACTAATTGTCCGTGTACTTGTTCATGTAAGAGAACAAGACTTTTCTCCAAGTTAACTCAGTGAATATTTTGATGCTTTTGTCTTGTTCAGTTTAAGGGAACGTTAGTTGCAGATTTGATTGTTGGAAGCAAATAAAGCAGTATAGGTAATGGAAGGTGTGGCAGCTGTTTGTGGTGTTAGGAAGGATCTAATAGGCGCTTTTGCTGCGACAAATCTACCTATCAATGCAGCAGTTTGGCCGAGGACTGAATACGAAAGAAGGTGATATTTGTTTCAGCAGTTGTTCACATAGGGAAGCTGCTCCTGTGCTTCTGGAATGAAATGCATTGGCAGTTTGGATGAAAGGTTGTAATGCATGGATAGAGCATTCCATCTTATTATCGGAATATTATGATAGGAGAGGTATGACTTATATTTATTCCATCTCTTTTGCCAAATAGATGCATCTAATCATTTTTATAAAACAATTATTGTTCATATATCCCAAAGCTAACATGCTTTGTTCACACAGTTGCCTTGATGAACATGATGGATAGCAAAGCAGAGTGAGTTGAGGATAGATATCTCATGGCAGAGCACTTCCCTGGTAAAAGAGTGTGTGTCGTGGAGATCTTATTATTTGATTCTTTGTAATCAAATTTTTATTAAGAAAACGCGAATTGCACCGTACAACTTCACAAAAATCACCACATTTGCTTTGAGGATGCCGACGCATGAAGTCTACTAGATGCCAGAATTTAAGCATGAAATAGCAGTATCATATTACAAAATTATTTACATATATTGCATCCAGGAAAGAAAAAAAAACACCAACACTAGAACAAATGGGAAACTAAGATAAAAGGAAGCAAAAAAGCCTAAAAATTCATGTTTTTATCTATCTACTTGGCCCTTTCTTTACTCTTGTATTTCTTTTTTCCATTTTCCAAACAATCTGCTAGATGCAGCGTGACCATCCTAATTAACCCGCTCAACTCCTTTCTTCTACTTTCATTCTCGAGCCAAAATATTCTTTTTAAAAAAAATCAGGGACTGGGGAAGGAAATATGATAATCTCTGTTTTATCCTTGAGGCATCAACAAAATTTTCTCCTCTGC
This sequence comes from Zingiber zerumbet, assembly GCA_037833815.1. Taxonomy (NCBI): domain Eukaryota; kingdom Viridiplantae; phylum Streptophyta; class Magnoliopsida; order Zingiberales; family Zingiberaceae; genus Zingiber; species Zingiber zerumbet. The sequence goes on along the minus strand of JBBMJZ010391149.1, from coordinate 21,064 downwards.
ACCAAAAAGAAAAACAGAACACAAGTAAATCAGTGCCACGTTTGAATAAATAATACTAGGCCTTAAATTGGTAGAAATAGCATAAAATAATTCAATTCGTAGAAAGGAGCTCTATGTTTCGATGTCTGATCGGCTACGTACACAACTTCTTCTAAGTACATGAACTGGAAGATAAACTCGTTGAAGAACTCTATTCGAAATCCTTGATAGGAGTTTGACAAAATTAAGAGCGGCAAGTCTCTTCTCACTTGAGGAGCCTATATAGAACTAGTGTATTTGAGCACTAGATTTCAGAATAAGAGCACTTAGCACAGAAATCAACCAAAATCACAGTATTGTGGCATCAAATTCCACGTAGGTTGATGGTTTGTTTGGTTCATAGGATAAGTATTTATGTGTAGGATAAGTGTTTCCATGTGCGGTTGTAAAGATGAACTTGGAATACTAATTTTTGTAGAATTGTGGTTTCTAATTTGTAAGTAATAGCTATCCTTACTCCTGTAAAAATGCCTTTTATAATTCATTTTTTAAATAATGCATATTCTTACTTTGTTCAACCATTCAAAACTATATATTATGAAGGGGAGAAGTGGACCAATGAGAAGGTGTGTTGACTGAACTAGTAGGACCAAAGAGGAATCGGGCATGGCAAACAAATTTGGCTGGATGAACTAGACAAAGCCAATCAATCCAATCAGGCTGGCATGGCCAACTGGGTCGTATAGAATGAGTTAGTTGTGCCAAGCAAGTTGGCAATCCTAGTGGAATAGTTAGTTGAGCTAGTCAAATTAAGCGAATTCATCTTACCAAGCAAACCGAATTTGCTAGTTATATGAAGTGATGACTGGTCGGCTAGACCGACCAAACTTTATGGGTCAATTGAGTGGACCAAAAGAATTAGTCAAATGGGCGAATTGAAATGTATCAATAAGTCAGGAGAGCAATCAAGTTGGGTGTTTTGATCATATTGGGGAGGGCGGGCCAACGGATTGGTTGGACTTATTGGACAGGGTAGATGAGTTGAATAAAATATTCTATGTATGAAAATCTTATAATTATAAAAGTTATTCCTTATTTTTTTTTATAATATTTTATTTTTATAATTGGTAAACCAAACAAAATATGAGTCTATAATAGTTAGAAGAACCTATTCTTGCCGGTGGTGATTTAATTTTGCCTAACGTATCACAAAAGTTCTTGCTTACTCTCTCTTAAGCAATTCATAGCCTGCTTAGAAAACCACTATACATTATAAATTATATGGATCAAACATTTAGATGCATAGTGAGTATATCAGGATTCGAACAAGGAATGAAATAAACTACATTGGTTAACTGATTAGCAATTTTGTCTGTTTCCTTTTCCAGTTGAAGCTACTAAATTAAACCAGCAGATAAATTCAAAGAAAATCTTGTTTCAAAAATTAACAAATAAGAGCATCAAGCAACTGAAAAGATTAGTGCTTTCTCACTTATCAGCATATAAACGAATGTGGCAATGGATGAGGGAATATGAGAAGTTTTCTCCACATACCATAAAAATTGTGTCATTTAGAGCTTCTAAAGATGCTTCAATCTCCAGTTGCTTCATCACAGTTGTTTGCAATACCTGAATGAAGAACTTCAGATCAAAATAATGCAACTAAGATGTGGAAAAAGGAGAAATATCCACATCAACTTCATCAAATGAACATGACTAATATATCCACACATTGTATTACCTTGTTTGTCTTGTGAAGATCCAACTCAATATTTTTTATCCTGTTTATTGAATCCAGGATTGCATGCTCTTTCTCCTGTGGAATTTCTGCAGGTTTTCTGCTAAGTTCATTAAACAATGACTCCAGCTTATCAAGACGTTTGATACATGGAGCGACATCATCTTCCTTGGCAGATCCCAAGTTTGAATGTTTATCAGTTATCAAGCTCAGTCTATCTGATGTGTGAAGTCTATGGTGTGGTCTAGACCGAAGGGTAAGAAGGAAGGACAATACTTTTACCAACAAAGTGATCAAACCTCTACCATAAGATTGCAGTCTTCCTCTTGACTCATTCTCAGTGGTATTGTAACCTTCAAAGGGCAAGCTGCCTGAAACATCAAAATAAAGGTAAAAACTAAACCCACTATTTAGAAGAGGCTATGCAAGACTTGTAAAGTTGCTTGACTTGCAAATTCATACAATTCATACAAGGAATATCAAAGAGGAAGTATGAGAAGGAGCACATCTATGCATACTGAAAGAATGAATCACACATTAATGTTCTGATGAAACTGGTAATTTTCTTGTTATTGCTTCAAGGACTATTTAATTTTGTGATCTCCAAGAAGATAGAAGATAAGGAAGATGAATGGTTGTACAAGTGTTGCTTATGGATACTGTTATGTCGTTAGAATTTAGCACATTTGTATCAAAGATTTGGTTTAGGGAAAAATTAGTATAATGATCATTTCGGTCTGGTGCAGATTTATATGACAAATTTAAGTGCTATATGATCTTTCTCACTTTATGGGGGAAAAAAGAATCCAAGAACCAAAATATTTGGTTAATAAGAAGAAGGCATTTAGATCAATCTATAATACCTAATGAAGGTGATGTTCTAGCAGGAAAAGGACTACGGTCCTTTACTTCATCAGACCAGTTCACACTCGATACTGGTATTTTACCACCAGCTCCTACAAGTATAGCATCAGGCACAACATGGTTAGAACAGCCATATGCAATTGTAGAATCTGCTGCTCTGACCTGTCAAGACAATCAAACAAGGAGTTGCACTAAGACTTTTTAGTAGTTACTATAATTGTGCAGAAACCTTAAGCTACAACTATATTATGTGTGTGTATATATATTTTCCCGAAGTATGTGTCTAAGTTAATATGGAAATAATGAAAACACAAGACCCAATGGGATCACCAGTGTGACATCTTCAATTTCAGCATGATCCTTGATTTTATAGGACACAGATTTTTTCTATTTTGCATATTAAGGTAGGCATTGATAAACAATTTCACTCGAAGGGAGTGTTGAGAATATAAGTGATGAATTTATCTTTATTGCTATTATTGTGGTACTATATGTATGAGGATAATTATTCTCTTTTCCATGTAATAAACTGTTTTATTACCTCAACTAAGAGATAGTTACAGTATTTCTTAGTATGAGCATTGATTGTTAGAATATTATTCAAATAATCATGGTCTGTCGCAGGATTTCCCAAAATGCATACAACCCAGATAAAAACACATGTTGCAAATTGTATTACTTCTAGTAAGCATTTATTAATCAGATGTATCAAACTTAAGTCTTCACGCACCAGAGCTAAACGAGTATATTCAGAAGTTGATGTGACTGGAGAATCAAGAAAATCTACCTCAGATCTTGATTCAGCAACTGACTTAACTCTTTTACTTTTCTGCTGTTCAAAGGACATGGAGTAAGTTTAGTGACAATGAAAAGTGGACACAATTTTTTTTTTTTTTTAACAGAAGTCACAAATTCAGTATGTTGCCTTTGATGGATGTCGCCTGGGATAAGAGGCATTAGTTTGTTCATTGTCATCTCTGTGCCTGATTTCCCAAGTACATGATGTTCCAATGCAATTTACAATCTACAAAGGAAAATGGGCCATAGATCTCTCAGTTGATCAGCATATTAGTCTATTTGTCAGTAAATAGAAGATACATAATGTAGCAAATCACAAGATAGAGATACCTACCTTCATTATAATTGGGTCATTCCAGGGTCCTTTATTAGACCTGAGACATCCTCCCTGATTGTGGCAAGTACATGTGCCACCAAGAAAATCAGGCAATTGGCTGTAAGAAAACAAACACTTCTACCTGAGCCTTGTAAGTCAACCAATAATCATAGGTATACAATAGTTACCCAAAGCCAGAAACTCAAAACCTACCAACCTCGAATCAACTGTTTCAAGAAGCTTACTCTGGTACCTTGTGCTAAGAACCTATATGAGAAGATTACCATAGATGTCATGCAGAACAGAAGAAATATGGCACAATGGACAAATTCACTGGAAGAATTTAGCCTACATGTATCTTTGAAGTTGTTTTGGAATCAAGGAATCCTTTCACAGTGCCCCACAGAAGTTTAAAACCATGCCCAGCATTTATCACAAACATTTGATGAAGCGTCTGTACAAACTTAAACATGTTAGAAACTTCTTCCATAAAGGAGATGAAGAGAGAAATTAAACCTACCTCAGGGTAGTACTCAGTGTCTATCTTGTTCATGTTAAGCAACAAATCCCTTGCTGTTTTGCTGAAATTCTTCAGTCCCTGTAATCCACAATGCGTTGGGTAGTTTAAAATTACACTCAGAAGTCAAAGAAATTACCCATTCCAATTTAGATAAAATGAAGCTGAGGGGCCATTAATGGTGTTTAATATAGCATAAAATTGTATAACGGTCTTCCATTTTGTCCAAAAGCATTGTTAGTTGTTAAATACAAGAGGATAAAGAAAAAATATTTAAAGAAATTTTTCTACAGAGCATACAAAGAAAGCTCATAGGAAGAAATGATAGAAACATACTACCCCCTGTACATCCAATATTGTCGTTGTTGAACTGATATGTCTTTTGGCAGAAATAGAACAAGCAGGAAATTTCTCATTGAGGGTTCTCTCAAACTCTTGAACATGATATTTCAAGTAGCGCTCCACTGTAGTTATGTGCATAAGCTTGTCAGGCTCAACACTTCCAAGCCTCTCAATATAGACAGGTCTTCCCTCCTTATCAACCCCATGATACCCCTGAGGATAATACTGCAAGACATCCTCCAGCTCTTCAAAATCAAAGTCCTTCAATTGATTAAAAAAATTAAGTGTGATCAACATGCAAACATTGTTTACAAAGAACAGACTTCAGTACAATCAAAAGAATTCTTCTAAAGTTGACAACAATGCCAAAAAACTCAGCCACAGTTTTTTACACTGGCCCAATCAATTCCTTTTTTTCATATAAAAAATCGTGAATAGGTTTACATAATAAAGTTGGTATTAACATTTCTGATATCCGTTGCATGCAATACATCGCAACCGGCCATTCCCTTGAATACAGACAATTTGAACTTCGTCACTTGGATATTGAATGGTATATCCATATGGGCTAATTTGGTTTTGCTATATTCCTTGAAAATGAGAAAAATATTATAGAAGGCATAAACAAATACCTGGACATTTTCAAAAAATGGAGAAGGTTATGCAGACATACTCTCTTTTGATAGTCACAGTTGTTAGGGGTGGTGCATGTAAGTGAAGAATGTCTTACCTCCAGAATCGAGTCTGTTCCAAATTGTTTTCTCCATCGAAGCATCTCTACCCACATCTGAATTGCTTTCCCCAAATCAAATTTCCTGGATTTAAGGAATCTACAAAAGAATAATAAGAAGAAGAAGAACTTTGATAAAGTTCCTTCTGGATAAATGTGTTCACAAATTCATAGCATAATATATAAAGCCCCCACATAAACAACAAGCCACAGCAAGGCTACTCATGCCAACCTAAGTGATCAAACAATTAGGAACAGATGGTCTAACCTGAGCAATGTATGGTAGTCATCAAACTTATCACGCAATAAATGTTTGGCAATGAGTTCTTGCCGGAATGCTTGGACAGCTCGCTCCTCTTCAGCATCTCTCACATCCTCAATAGAAAATGAAGGAACCCTGAATTCAACTTTCCTCTTACTCCGCTTCTTGAGGGAATGAGTAAGTTTAGTGGAGGCATGCGATGCTTTTTTCTTTAAAGATCCTATTTTTCTTCTCCCAAGCTTGTTTTCAGAGTTTCCTACATCAGGTGTTCTTTCTTTGCTCTGATCAAAACAAGTGGATCCCTCAGGACATTCTGCAAGGAAGATAAGCACACTTTTGAGAAGTCCATCGATGTGGTCACACCAAAATTCCTTGAACTACCCACCTAAAATTTTCTCGCGAGCCATCAATGAACAACCTTCTCAGTGTACGAGCTTCAGAAGTATTGAACTGCACTTTATGCTTCTACTCAGAATCAATCTATCGAAGGTCCAAAAATGGTGTTATATTAAGAAATAATTTTTTTAAAATGGAATAAATTAGGCGAAGAAAGGTACATTACTCTGCAACCATCATATAAAAATCATCAAAAAACAGAATAGAAGAAGTCATCTTTAGCACATCATCTCGACAAAGTAGATGCGCATCGAATCTAGGGATGGATCGCGCAGCCGAAGCAAAAGTCACCTCGCCGACTGCTCCAACATCTCAAGATCCAGTCGCAGGGAAACCGGCCTTCGTATCCAACAAGATCCCCAGCACCTGCATTCATCCATCAGTTACCAAAACCAACAAATTAAAGACCATTCTTTAACCTTCACCAGCCGTATACGTAGCTCACCATAACCCACAGTCGAAGATCCTCAACTGGACCAAAAAGGCAATGCACAAAAACCAAAACACAAAAACCGCCCCAAAACCCGATACCAAATGAAGAAAAGAACCCTTCTATCCCTCACTTCTTATCCGACGACCAGGAACCAAATTTTTGATCGGAAGAAATCGGTTTGCCGCAACAACAAGAGGAAGACCGGCACGCACCACTTTGGGATTGGGATCGGGAACACGAAGCAGAGCGAATCGAAGGATCGCAAGAATAGCATGACAGAAGAGAGATCGTCGCAGGAGTTTAATTATAGCATCGTCTCCATTGTTGCTTTTCACATTTGCCGTGAGATCGTAACGCCATATTTGATAAATGCATAGAGCATTTCCATGCGAATATATTTGCACGAATATGATACTGTATGGCCAAAAAAAATCAGTTTACCCCTCATTAATTATACTAATTATATATATCACTCACTGATTTTTTTTTTCTTTTTCCTGTTATTGCTCGAGTTGAAGATAAAACATAAATTTTTAACCGACCCTCATTTAATTTGTTATATTATTTATTGAATATCCCAATTAAATGATATTTTATCATTTAGTATAATAAAAAAGATTAGTGATAAATCCAATTAGTTTTATTGACTATCTTTAGAGGTGACTCGTCTAGCTTCATGGATTTTCTCTACCGACTATTAGGATAAATCGAGAAGCATGTGTGGCAGGAGCTCAACATCCTTTGGATGCGTCTCATTTGGAGAAAAAATTTCAGCAAATACGTCATAGTTGGGGATCGAACCTGGGTATCTAGAAGACAACCTGAATGTTCGCCCGTGACACCATAGCCTCGGAGACAAATGGGGCATGCAACCAAAGGGCACTGTGTCGTGATTGGACATTCATATTATCAGCCAGTTACACGTGATTCGATCGCTAGCTATAGCTTATTTGTAGAAATTTTTCCTCCAAATAGGACGCACAACTAAAGGATGTTGGGTTTCTGGATTAGCTGCTGCATGCGCTTCCCGATTTACCTTGGTGGTCGATAGAAAACTTCCGTGAGACTAGACCAATCATCCCAAAATAGTCAATCAGACTAACTGAATTTATTTTTTTATTATTATAAAAAATATCTCTACCTGACATTAACATAGATATTTTATCTTTCTAAAATATCACCTAAATTATTCATTTGTTAATGGGAAGAGGACTTTTTGGCAAAAAAAAAACATTAGAAAGTAATTAAAATTTTAAAGGGCGTTTTCAAAAGGCTAATAAATATCAAAGGGACATTTTAGAAAAATCCTAAATATTGTCGGCAGCAGCCGTAGCTATCTCTTTTATTTATTTAATTTGCTCCAATAAATTCACTTTAAATTTTAAAATATGAGATGCTGATTGATCTAGAATCATGTCATGGGGGGAGAGTGCACGACGAGATAGTAATAGATTGTGATCCAACACCATCATTCATTAAATTGTTTGTTTGTTGTTTTCTAAAGATTTTTTTATATATAATTTAGACATTCAACTCTTCAAACCATTTAATTCTGAAGATGACCGATGCTTATTTTTTAAAGACAATTTTAATATCCAGTGGCATGGTTTTGAAATTCATTGTTTGTTGATTAAGACACCCATAACTTGCTTTTTTTTTTTGATGGGTTTGATTGCCTTGGTGCTCGTCTGAAATGTCTCCTCATTATGGCGGCATCTCTGGTGATTGAGTGAATTTTTTTTCTGATCGAGCAGATCAAACATACTCGATTGAATTGGGAAAAAAAATCAAGTTCCAATAGTTATCTACATGATATGAAATCTCACCAGCTCACCTTGTTAAAAGGGACCAACCAACGACTAAGGCAAGCAAAGTAACATCCAACCTTTTGCTTGCATCAAAAAATATGTTTTTCATGTACATTTTACAGGACAAAAAGATTTATATAAATATTGAAAATAAAATAAAATAAATAAGCTGCAAGAGCAGACGGCCACTCTTCTGCTAGGTCGTTCACTTGATAATACAGAGGAAGACAACAATAAATTAGGGAAAGGACCATTCTACTGTGTTCCACCGGTTTTGGTCTGTCGACGTAGGAACAAACAAACAAAAATTATTGCAAGAAAGGCTGAGAATGCAAGAATCTATCGTCCTCTTCAGTATAATTTAGACATATGTGGACTTGCAGAATGGTTGAGAATACAAGGATGTTGTTTGAATGCAGAATTTCAGTTTCTTTTCTTTTTTTTTTTTTTTTGTTCCTTATAAAATACAGATTATATGATGAGATTTCTCTGCCAATTGTTTCGTGAGGTGACTATCATGGATCGATCTGTGAAATCTTGTTTACAGTTAAGAAAAAGTTTGGAACTCTTACATGCTGTCTTTGGATATCCAATGAAGACATTCTGATGGGGTTGTAACCGTGGACAAACTTACTGCTTTGAGACAGCCATCACTAAGCAACAACGACAATAATAAAAAGACTAAAGTACAATTAATTAACACGGCATTGAGTCTGATGTCTCAAGTTGTGACGGTGGTATGTGCCCTTTTGGCGTAGCATACGGTGACACAATCCTATTGAATTGGGGACTCGTGCTAGCGACATCCAACAATGTGTCGCAGTTTTGATTTAGGCACGAGCAGGACAACAAGGGCTTCTTTACACTTTATTGCGACCAAACATATTGTTGCACAAATGATAAGGTCTGACAGGTTTTCGGGTATTGTTACACACTGTAGCAATCAATGCCTTGTATTTGTCCACCTACAATGGTAATTCGAGGTCCATCAACATGCTGACTTACAAGACGAGCTCAGAAGACACTCGACCATCTTTCCATTCTCCCTTCACCTTTTCTTCTACTCCACCTTGTTCATTCACAATGAACTTTTTTGGATCGTTAATAAATAAAACGAAAAGGGTACACAATCAAAAGGTCACAGCCCGCAGCTCTTAAATATGCTGGGATGGAGTGAGCAACGCACACCACAGTTACTTAATAGTCCTCTTAAGCAAATAGACAAGTAATGAGTAGTTAAGGAGAAGCCTACTTGTGTTGTAACCCTTCTAGTATCTTTCACAAGAGAGATAGAAGGATTAGATTTTTAAAAAAATGGAAGGCATAAATTTGTTTTAAGATGCAAAGTTATTATATGCAATTAACCGAACTTACCAACACAAGTACATATGGAAATAACAAGTGACATCAAGGATCCTCGGAGAGTGGGAATATGAGTATAGTCTTTAGCCAGGAGACAAGGTTATTGAGATTATTATTTACTAAGATGGAAAAGCATCACTACCACTAACCCATGGCATATTTCTGGGTCCATGATCTTGCGGTCAACTCATACTTGGCTCTATCAGTCTTGTAAATGTGGGCAATCTCAGGAACAAGAGGATCATCGGGGTTGGGGTCTGTTAGAAGTGAGCATATCGACAGTAACACCTGCATTTTGAATTTGGATGACCAAATGACTTGTAAGATCTCCGTGTGAGTACATTCTACCTAATCCACCTCCAGATGTACTGACTGAACACTAATTGTATTGTTCCAATTTTACTGGATGTCTCCAAAGAGACAGTTAAAGATTTATTCCAAAATTTGGCTCCAGGATTAAAGGATGAAATAAAAAAACTGCAAAATAACATATGATGTTACCTTAGATAATGTCAAAGCAGGGCTCCACTGATCCTTGAGGATGTCAAGGCAGATGCTACCATTGCTGTTAATATTTGGATGATAAACTTTGGTGCGAAAAGAGACCTACAAGATCAATTTGCTTTTGAGATATCATTCAAAAAAGAACCAGATACCTAGTTAGGATGGAATAAGTTTTTTCAAAAGGATAAACACACCACAAATGTATCTATGATTGTTGTAGCTCTTGATCTGATAATAGACTAGGTTTTTTTTTCAAAGAAGAAAAAAAATAGCGAGCAAGAGCCCACCAATATATTCAAATATCGGGCAGGTACAAGAGATCAACCTTAAAGACAGATCAAACAGCAGAAACATAGGCATCTAGTAGAAGCATCAGGAAAAACGAGATGGTAATGGGACTCAAATATAACAAATAAAGTTTAGAATAAGCTTGTTAGCACAACTACAAGATGACAAGGCAAGAACCAACAGCTTTTAACTTGAAAGAGTAGAACAATTAATTAAAACTGCAATTTATAGAAATAAGATTCAACATGGCAGCAACCATAAATTGGCGAATAGTGCAGATCGATAAGAACCCATTACTTGATTATAAAAACCATGACGCATAAATGTACATATCCTGCAAAGCACAACAAGGTGTACTTTTGTACAATTATAACCTACCAAAGACCAAAGCTGCCAACATCTAATACTGACAAATGAATCTATTATGGGTTATTTTATTGATCATGTATGTGAGGTACTAATAAAACTTGTATTCACGAAAGATTGTATATAACAAGAAATTAGATTCATAAGAAATTGAACTGAACACGAGCTTTGATCATGCCAAATTAGGAAATTCTCTAAAGACAGTTGTTTGTTACCTTAGGTGGCTTGAATGGGTAGTCAGGTGGAAAGTGAATATTCACTAAAAACACACCACCTGCAAAGGGGCTATCAACAGGTCCCATAATGGTTGCTTGCCAGTGGAACATGTCATCGCCGACAGGTCCTATAAATGTCAATGAGCAACAACAAAGGGATGAAATGAACATGCATGAATTGATACACTTGTGCATGTGCATGAATTTTATTTCAGTATGTAGTGTGGACAATTTTAATGCTATTTACCGTTATCAGTTTGGCTTTAACATAGATACAATAAACAACTTATGAAGTCAAACAAAACAAACAACTATTCCAGAACAAAATCACGGTGATGTATATAACAGGTAGTGGTCCAACTAGATCTCATAAACAATCAGGATCGACCTAATTGTACAAAAGGAAGCAAATATAATGGAAACATTTTTATTTAACGTGACCAGTGAAAGGTTAGAAGTGTAACATGTACATAAACTAACAGGTATATAACATGTAGTGGTCCATCTAGATCTCATAAACAATCAGGATAGTGACCTAATTGTACGAAAGGGAGCAAATGCAATGGAAACATTTTTATTTAACGTGACCAGTGAAAGGTTAGAAGGATAACATGCACATAAGCTAATAGGTTGTTCTGCTGAAATGAATATAATGCTAAATACAGAACATGAGCACAATACTAATGAAACAAATAAAATCCATTATCTTAGATCACTAGAATGGATACGAATGCCACAACATATCAAGTTCACATATTTAAATTGCATAGACACTAATCCAATGTTTACCAAAAACCCATTGTGAATGAAAAAGGCCCGTGTCTGAATGAAAAATGTAGAGTCTGGAGTTAGGTCCTAAAAACACAATGTAAAACACTGCCAAAAACCTAACGGACATGTATCTTGACGTTATCCATCAAAAGGAAGGGTATCAAATCCAAACGATTAACACTTGTGTGAATGTAACCAGAGTTCTACATGTGAACCGTAATGTATCATATGATACGAATAGTGAATAATATAATTCTCAATATCCTTAACTTCTGAGACAGAAAATCCTTATTTGTGTAATGTTCAAACAAATACATCGATTTATGAAATTTCTCTAACACAAAAAATCACAAAGCGAAGAGCAAATAAAAAAAATGCAGCTAAGTAATAAGAACATAATGTAAAATAATCATAAAACCATAAACTGTATAGAGTTTAAAAAAGCAGAATTTACCTGCACTGCAGGACACGGGCGGATCCTTCTCTAAGTCCTTCAACTCCTTCAGTATCCTCTTGGAAGCCATGAACAAGCAAACAATATTCTGAACGGCGATCAACCATGAAAACATTCACAACTTATTAGATTATGGATACCCATCTGCAAAATACGAAATCAAACTGAAATCTCAAGCAACGAACAAAAAATACATCGATCGGAAACGGATCGATCACTCGCAGTCAAAACCAACAAACTCGGTTGATCATCAAAACCCAGAGATCCAAGACGATGTGGAAAAGGGAATAAATGATTGGACACAAACAAACAGCAAAGCGGAACAGCCATCGTGCAAAGAACGAACAAAAGAGAAAGGGATCCAGCTTACCTCGCTAGGGTTTCTTTCGATGATATGGTTGTTTTCGGTTACCCAAAGGCGAGGGGAAGCCGCGGCATTTATAGAGGAAGGCCCATTTGCAACACGTGATTCGCACCTGCGGCCGCGGATCAAGTTATGATGCAGTAGGAATTTATTAAGGTCCCTCCGACGGGCTAGTTGCTAGCGCATGGGGTGTTGTCATAATGAAATTTGGAGTTCAAATCTCTGCAAAAGTCGAGATAAAAATGTCTCCCTTATGTACTAGTCACTATTCCAAAGGCTAGTAGCCCGGTTAGTAGTCGTCCGTGATTTATCTCCTCCGTGTTGGCCCTGGGATGGGTTGGCGGACTCCTTGGGGCGAGCATATTCGTGTTTTTTTTCCACCAGTAGGAATTTATTAAGAATTTCATAATTAAACACTAACTTATTTTTTTTATTTTATATTTCATTACTCGTTGGCTAATTTCCAATTTTAAATGTCCAATGTACTAATTAGTTTTAGTCTATTCTCTACTTTTCTTTTCTACGATTATATTTGAAATTAATTTTAAATATAATTTTGCATTGAACAATATCTTACTTTAAGACAATTTTAATCTTAATTTACAAAGTTTTTTTTTAAAAAAAAATAAGGTTCAATTAATTATATTTTAAACCTGTAGAAACTGATTTTTAAAGCTATTGTATAATTGTTAATATGTTTAATTACTAAAAATGGAGAAATCATTATTTTGTCAACTTATTAAGCTGAGTGAATGAAGAGAAGCTGCATATCTGAAAGCACAAAATAATTAGGGAAGGAGCATTCAAGGAAAGAACACAATTTCTGATCTGAACTGTCACCTTTACTTTTGTATTCTTTGAGATAAAATTAACCAGTACACTATCTCTGTCAAATTTTGATCTATCAATGCACACAAATTTTCCTCTTATTTGGTTTCTCTAATAAATTTAGAGCTTATGGAATTCGCAACGACTGCAATGCAACCAGTGTTTCCTCGAGATCATGATGTCGTTCAGCGTTCGGCACTGTCAAAGCACCAGAAATATGGCCTCACTTGCAATCTATCAACTTAGTCAAAAGAAAAGAATGAACACTAAGTGATCCACAACATGAACTCCGATTAACTCAATCGACTTGTAGGTCGGTTATCGTTTTGCTGATACTTTCTAGCAGGGAAAATATTTCATATGAGAATGGATGAGATCTGTCCCCTGAAATAAATATGTGAACTTTGTTGTGCAACTCAATCCAACTGTAACCAGGCTGTTTCACCACCATGTTCTTATCCATCAGTTTCCTTATCTCAGTGGCATTGCTCCACTTCCCTTCATCTGCATGCATGTTGTGCAACAACACATATGGCGCGGAGCTCTCGGGTTCAATCTCCACCAAAGCCTCTGCAGCTACTCGAGCCAATGCAACATTATTGTGAACTCTACAAGCGCCAAGCAATGCACCCCAGACAGCTTTATCAGGCTTCACTGTCATATTATGTATTACCTCCATCGCGTCCTCAAGCTGGCCATAGCGACCTATGAGATCGACAAGTGAAGCATAATGCTCAACTCTGGGGATGATCCCGAAATCACTGGTCATTGAGTCAAATTGTCTCCGTCCTTCATTCACTAGTCCTGAATGGCCACAAGCATTGAGGACAGAAATGAAAGTTATGTGAGTAGGCTTAATGCTCATCAGTTTCATTTTTTCAAAATGCTCAAGAGCTTCTCTTGCCTGTCCATGCTGTGCATATCCTGCAATCATAGCATTCCAACTGATTACATCCCTTTCCTTCCCCATGCCATCGAAGATGGTTTTGGCGTGCATCAGATTACCGCACCGGGAATACATCGTAACAAGGGCATTGTTAATCGGAATGTCTGGGCGTATTGTCTTTGTAATCAGCTGATGCACTTGGAGTCCAAGGAGAAGCATGGCAAGGCCAGCAGAAGCGCTGAGCACTGATGAAAGTGTATGCCGGTCAGGCCTCTCACCAGCAGCACGCATACTAGCAAACAACCAGAATGCTGCATGATAGTCTCCATTCTGTTCATATCCGGCTATCATCGTGTTCCAGGAGACGATGCTCTTCTGTGGCATTTTATCAAAAAATTCCCTTGCACGCTCGACCTGGCCTGTCTGAGTGAATCCGCATATCATTGAGTTCCATGTCCATGCATCAGGATTGAACATTTCTTCGAACAGAGCTTTGGCTTTTTCCATGGATGAGTGACGAACATAGGCAGTAATCATAGTGTTCCATGATATCAAGTCTCTGTTAGGCATTTCATCGAACAGTATCCGGGCAGCTGGAAGATCATTGGCCTTCACGTAGCCCATGATCATAGAATTCCATGATACAATATTCCTCTCAAATCTCACTCCTTCGCGTGACATTGTTGTATCTCCAACAACTTTTGAACAAGGAATTGAATCAAACAATCTCCTTGCTTCTTTGACTCTTCCCTGTTGTGCATAACCAGCTATCAAAGTGTTGTACGAGTCTATCAAGCCATCAATCTCGGTTACTTTTCTTCGATTTCGAAGCAACCATTCTTCTGCTTCTTCCAATCTGTTATTCCGAATGAAGCCTGAAACTAACGAATTCAAGGAAGCGGAATCTCGAACCGGCATTCTGTCGAACAGCTCCACTGCCCTTTTGACATCACCAACACGAACGAATCCGTTGATCACCGAGTTCCATGTGACGACATTGGCGTCGGGCATTCTTCCAAACAGATGCATGGCTTCCTCCATCCTGCCGTTCCGAGCATAGCTAGTGATCATAGTGTTCCACGAGACTATGTCCCTGGCCGGCATCCGGTCGAAGATGCGGCGAGCCTCCTCGAGCTCTCCCAAATCACTGGACAGCGCGTAGCCGGCAAGGATGGAGTTCCAGGAGACGACGTCCCTAGCGGGCATTTCGTCGAACAGCCTCCGGGCCTCAGAGAGTTCACGGTGGCGTACGTAGCCGCCGATCATGGAATTCCAGGTGACAACGTTGTGGTGGCCAGGGAGGGCGTCGAAGAGCCGCCGGGCCTCGCAGAGGCGGCCGCTCCGGATCAGATGAGCGAGGACCTTGTTCAGACTCCGCGGAGGTTGGAGGGGAGGAGTGACCACGCAGAGAGGACGGCGAGGAGCTTGGCATGCGCCGGCGCTGCGAGCGGCTGACGATGCCAATCTTCTCATGCGACCTGACCTCCAATTAGGATCGCCATCAAGGTGTTCGACAGAATGCCCTAAGTTAACAAACAAAACTATGGCCAGTTTACTTGAGACTGGAAATCAAAACTAAGGAAAAATTTATGCAACGGAAAAGTTTCTATAGTTTATTTTATTAAAATTTTCATTAAAATTAGACGGAAAGTAGGGATGGGAAAAAAATATTACGCATGTACTCCGTTTTCATTTACAAAATTACATCATATACCTAATAAAATGACACATGTACCCTTTTTAACTCATAAAATTACACTATGTACCTAAAAAATGATACATGTACCATTTTTATTTATAAAATTACATTATACACATTCCTCTATCAAGATAAACAAACATAGAATTTCTTCATTCTTTCTCTTCTCTTTCTTCGAGGATACTTTTCTACCATAGATTATTTTCCTTTCCTCATCCATACTTTAGAGTAGTGCTTAGTTGGATGAAATGCGAGTGGGTTGGAAAAGGAATGGAAAGTTAGTGTTTAATTAAAAAAATGGATAGTAGGTTCCCATGGATTCACTCTCAGAAACATAAAAATGGGTCGTTACTTAGAAAAATAGTCTATTTATATTTCCTACTATTATTCTCATTCTGCACACTAAAATTCCAAACTTAAAACTCATCATTGTTCAATTTAATCACTCGACATCCTATTAAATCGTAACTTTTCTATGATTATAGATCTGTTAGCATTGAAAAGAGGATTTAGGGGAGGTAAGGTTTCGGATTAAATATTTAGGTTAAAAGAAGTGAAAAAAATTATATAGAAGAAATAGTGCATTCATCCTTGACGACTGTGTTTTATTTTAAAAAAAAAAAATTACTCCTTTAGCCTAAATAATATATCATAAATCCTATAAAATCTTTTAAAAAAAAATACTAAAAGTACATTTAGTTCAAATTATTATGTATAATGAGGAAGATTATAAAAAATAAAACATAATCTAATATTATTTGGTTCATTTTTAATAATGTAATTAAAACTTGTTTATTTAAAAATTTAGTATATAACTTAGTTTAATAAAATAAAATAAATTATTATTATTATTATTATTATTATTATTAATGGTACAATATATAAATAACCAAATTCAAATAATATTTTAAGTTTTATTATTATTATTTTTAAATAGAGATAATTTTATTAAGCTTTAGGCCACGTCTATTTAGTTTATCTCAAATAACTATAGTTAAAAATTAATTGACTAAAATTTTAATTAGAAAAACCAAGTTAAAAAAAAATAGCAGTCTTGTCCCTCATGCACATGATGTGACCTTGTTGTCGCTGTCATTGCCTCAGCCGACATCGTTCTTGCTCGACGATCGACTGTAGCACTACTTGTGCTCGCTGGTCGGTGAGCCGCCTGCCACCTTCAGAGAGCCTTCCACACGAAGGAATAACGATGAAGCTGAGCCTACATTGCCCTCGCTACTCACTTGACAACCGATTGATCCTCACCCTCGACGACCAACCGTTGCTTGTGCTCAACGACTAACTACGACCGGATTCCCATTAAAAACTCTGAAGGAATCGCATTCCAAGTCGTAACCCCAGTTTACTAACATGTTAGCCATTCAGAACCACTCATTACCTTGTTAATAATTTTGAATAGATAAGTAAGGTGGTTGATAATCTTGAACCAAACACACTCTACACACTCAAAGATGCTCAAAATCCATTGTAAAATTTGCCCTTGCCTTTGCCCGAATTGGATTTCAAACCATGGTACTTTGTATATCCACCTAAAGCCTTGCTATTGCACCGTGACATATATATTTTGTTAATCCAGATACTCAGATCCTTAGAGACCCAATTAATCCTTAGCGGCCTTCCTTTGGTTCACCCACCGAATAAATCCAAAAATATTCGTGATAATTCGCCCATCAACCAATCTCCACAGCCAAATAACCCTATTATAAAATCTGGCATCGGCTTCTATGACTATATTGAACAAGATGTGAATGTTGAATGGCAACATGAAACCACGGAATATTTATGGTGTTACCGGCTCATAGTCATTTACATTCTCCTAATCAGAACATACATTTACAATATAAAAATTCATGTACAATAATTTATTTTTTTTATTTTGGAAAAACAATCTACCCCTTCTATAAGAATAAGCACTGTGAGATATGCCTTCAGAGGCCATTCCACGCAGCAAGAACCTCCTTAAACACTTCAGCTATCAGTTCTCTATCAGCATTCTGTATAAAGACATTGATGTCTTCAGTAATCTCATAGATCTTTCCAAAGTTCACAAGATATCTCAAGCAGCTGCTCTTCAGCCTAGGCAAGTGGTGGAGGTGGGCAACTTGGAGCCTCTCAAGCACATTGCTGGCGTCAATGTCATCCGCGAGGCTTTCTTCGCACAACTCCTTCAGGTCAGATACTTGGTACTTGTCGGCGGCTCGTAGGAGCGCGATGCGATTGACAAGGAATTCATCGGACTGGAAATTGCCATAAATGTAGTTGACGAAGGCCTGGCAAGCGGCGAACGGCATGTCAAAGATGTCGATGGTGGAAAGTTCTTTCTCTTTGAGGTCGTGAGCAAACATGCTGCGAAAAACAGGAGATCTTGTAGCCAGGACAGCTCTGTGTGCACCAATGCTGCCATCAGCGAGATTATCAGTGACATTGATCCTGATGTCTGTGTGGACACCATGAATTAGCATCCTCCTAAACGAGTCGAGGGTGGTCGCGGCCCCTCTGTGCTTGTCAGCCTGATGGCCAGTCCAGATGGATGTAGGATCACCACCCTGAAACACAAGAAGAAAAATCAGGAAATGATAAATGTTTCAGAGAGCACCATTTTGTGATCCTTCTGCAAACTTCATAAACTGGGCATTTCCTTGCTACTAACAGTTATAGATTCTCTCTCTTAAACACTCAGAAAATTACTTGAAGCCTCAATATCTTTAGGTCACATTGTAGTAGGTAGAGAAAGATTAGAGTTATCATTAGATGATGAATCTGCTTACTAATGGAGCTACAATCTTTAGATCAAGGAATTCAACGTCGATGATGAATCTGCCAGCTTGTAACATATCAATAACCCACACAAAGTCGTCATTGTTCTTCAACTGTTTGTCAGAAATTCCTGGACATAAATGTTATATGTGTTAGCATCCATCTCCAAACTTGTGATGATCTAAGTAGAAACTCTCTATCTTTTACTAAGAAACAAAATGAATCGCCCTGTTGGAAAACTCAGCTCTGTTTCCAAACTTGTGATGATCTAAGTGGAAACTCTTATCTTTTGATAAGAAACAAAATGAATCGTCAATTTGACAAACTCAGACCTGGGTGGATAAAGGTTTGGCGGTTTGGAACAGAAGGAAACACAATCTTGATGTTGAAGGAGGCGATAGGTGGATTTTCTCTTGTGAAGCTAGAATCCTCAGGGTATAGTTTGACATAGAGTTGCTTGCTCTTCTCGACTGCGAGATACCTGTTTTTCGTAATCCAAGCATGGGCTTGGTTGGTTAGATTTTGTAAAATTACAGGGAAAATGAATAAAAATTCCAAACTAGAAAGAAGCATAATTTACTGCATGTACAGATAAAGTTTATTGGTTAAATATAACTCCATAAACAAAAACAGAATTATAAGAAACAGTAGAGAATCATACTCTAATTCAGACCTAAGTATAAACTATAATAATGCAAGCATAAAATTTGTACTTTGATAACCGATCATAGATTTACCAAAATGAGTCTCAGATCGAGTTCAGTTGAAAGACGCATAGGTTAACCTGGGATTTCGATACAAGTTGGACAAAGAAGGATAAGACGGGGTGGCGACTCAAGCACAATCAAGGAACAACAAAATGAAGATAGAGACGTTTAGCAAACCAAATTTGAAGTTTGATAATCAATTCACGTTATAAGGAACATTAGAGATTCAAACCCCAATGCATACCTAAGAATAAAACTTACAAAACTATAGCAATGCAAGCATAATTCACTAGGAACAAGATGAAGATAGAGATATCCTGCATTAACAAATTTGCACTTAGATATCCAATGAAGGAGAAACTTTTAGCAAATTGAATCATAGATCGCTTTCAATTGCGAACGCATAGGTTAATTGGGGATTTCGATACTATCTGGAGAGATTAGAAAAAAATGGAGATTTTGATACCAGTTCCAGAGGCCGAGCTTGAAGAGGTCGGACCTGCGATAAGAGAAAGTGGGAAGGGAATCGATCCTCCATTGCGCGAGCCGCGTTGTGCTCTCCACCCGGTACGCTCGATCGCTCATCCTCGTTGGTCCTGCCGCGATCGCTGCTGCGGTGACCTCTTCGTGGCATCAGGAAACTCCGCCGCCGCTCCGCCTTCTGCTCTTGCGCCTCTCTGCCTCCTCCGATCCCCTCTCCTCATGAACGCGGCAGTGCCCTACAAAACTGCCCCTGTCAAAATCTAGAAATAGGCAAAGGGGGCGAAGAAACGAGGCGTCTCTTTTGCGGAATCCAGCAAGGGCAATTGCCTCTCTGCCATTGAAGAAGCATTGGCAAAGGAGAGGGAGCGCCAGGAAGGCGACCCCCATGGGCTTCCATTTCTTAAAAAATAATAATAATAAATTATATATATATATATAATAATTTAGTAAAATTTGTTTCCACGAAATCCATCAAATCTTCCAGCAAGATCCAGCTCGGAAACAAGTTTTTTTCCCAACCGTCCGATCAGTCGATCGCCTCCATCTCAGCTCCCTCATCCGTTCGATCGGGACAGATCTCTGAACTATATTTTTATAGATAAAGGGATGGACCATATGGAATATGGTCGGATTGTGATCGTAATTAATTGCGCTCCCTTGTTGGTTCAGGTTGATGGCACCCACGAGGAATTTACTTTTAAAACTAATAAAAACGAGACGTTTTTTGTAAATGGTTAAACCCGAGATAGGCAATTGCACATCTTCTGCTTTATTAGAATACCACTTTTAAATATCTTTTAGCAAGTTATTCAGCCGGCTGTATAGTTTTCCCTAATATCTCACGTGGCTGGATGCGGATGGATTGAGAAAAAAAAATTATAATTTAAAATGAAAATAAAAAACTTTTTGATAGGTTCGTAAATTAACCCGTCTAATTAATAATTTACTTAGGCAACATCAATTATCTTAAACTAAATTTTTACCTTAAATTTTATATTTTACATTAAAAAAATATCCACATCAGTTACCCTACCTATTCTCTAAGGCTGTGTTTGGTAAGAGTGATAGGATTAAATTGGGTTGATTAAGATGGGATTGGGGATAGGATTAATAATCACTTTGCATGCCTAGGGATTGTGAATCCCACTCACAATCCACCCTAATCCTACCCCTAACCCA
>JBBMJZ010391135.1:0-14563 GCA_037833815.1 Zingiber zerumbet | reverse complement strand
AAATATCAACCAATCATGTAACAGGTCCTGGGGTAGTGACTAACCGGAACAGATAAGAAAACATAATCCTTGCTATTTGGTTAAAAATCATTACTATGCATATCAAAATGACATAAAAGTCAAAGTACCCGCCTCCGATAAAATGGTCCAATCCGGTAATCGAGATACTCGTCTCGCGTCAAAGTCCTGTGTTAACAATACACATATATTTTATTTAGCTACAATTCTTCTAAATAGCTAATTAAAATCTCTAATCATAAATTAGGGCAACACCCTAATCATATCACCGTCATCCTTTCTATAAAAATTATTCTACACATGAACAACTATCGAAACTAATCGAATCAAAACCATGACCTACATCTTACCTCAATTCACAGCCGTTGCAAGAACCTGTAGCCACTGAATGGAGTGACTGTCCAACCACATCACAACCCCACAACAAGTTCTAATGCACCTCACGATCACAACTACAACCTTGACTGTTAATCCACAGCGTACAACTTCACCTCACAACCTTGATTGTTGTTCCACAGTACACAATACCTGCTGGATACTTCACTGCTCGTAATCAAGAAGAAAAGATTCACTTATCAACACCCAACGATACTACTCAGAAATCAACTACCCAATTCACCAGTTAGGGTAGAACACTAACCTCCCAATTCACTGTCAGGGTGACCTCTTGCTCCTCTCCGTCAACCAGAAAGATCGAAGAATCACAGATAATGCCAGACACGGGAGGCAGACGGCTGACGCGGCGCCACCCTTTGATCTGCTCCAACAAAGGGGCGACTGAGATCTCCACGGCAAGGGCGAAGGGTGATGGGCAGAAGTGAAAACCTCGGCACAGGGAAGAGAAGAAGGAGTCAAGTTGCTGCTTGGTGCGAGGCCGAGAGAGGGTTGTCCTCCCTTCTCGACGTGGCGATTCTAGGCTAGGGCACCGGCCACAGGTCAACTCAGGTGCTCGGCTCCTATTCCCGACCCGAAGAGGCGAAGGCTCGAGTAATACTCAGACACCGACGGCGATGAAGACGCGAGGAAAAGATCGGCTTTCCTTGTCTCTCGTCGGCCGGCGAGGATGGACTCGGGGCAGAGGCTAGGGCTGCGGTGGCTGGCGCTAAGGCTCGGTTGGCTTGCGATCGTCGGCGTCGGGCAGAGGAGACGAAGAGGAGAACCGCCGAGCGGTTAGGGCAAGATTGGGGTTCGCGGCGGTGAAGAAAGACTCAGCGCACACGAGTTCAGCGAGAGAAAGAAGAAAGAGAAAGAAGAAAGAAATAAAGAAAAGAAAATAGGAAAAGAAAAAGGAATTAAGAAAATAAACAATTCCTCACTTAATTGGGTAACCCAAACAGGCTTTCCCGGAGCCCCGTTTTTATCCCCGTGAACTCGTCCATACGGTCTCCGAAAAATTCCCGAAAAATCTCCAAAAATTCTGGAAAATTCCCTTATGGTGATTGGCCCGTTTCCGGTATTTTACAGATTCGATGCTGCCAATCGATTGACAATTTTTATCAATCGATTAATAGCTTAAAATCATGACAAATTGTTTGGAGTCAATTAAGAATTTTATCTAATCTATTAAAAGAAGAAAATCATGATAAAATCGATTGGAATTGATCATCCTAATTATTTGATGATATCAATCGTTTGAGAATTTTTTTAAATTGATTAACAACCTTAAACTCGCGATATGATTAATTATCAATCAATTAAAGTTTTTTTCTAATCGATTAAAAGCTTTAAAGAATCAATTATCAATCGATTAATTTGTTTCTAATTGATTAACACTTTTACATAGAAAAAGGAGAGAACTTCTTTAAGGATGAGTCCCACTCATCCTTTGTTTACCACCATTTTATCAATTAAGGTAATCAATTGAAGATAACCACTCAATTGCCATTGAAGTTTCAATTGATTGATGAGTTAAATATCTAACACAGAAGGTTTTGTGATCAAGTAGTTGGATCAATTGGTTTGCACCTATCGATTGACACTCATCATCAATCGATTGATGATCCTGAAATTGCATATAGTAGACTTTTGAATTGATTAGGTTAAATCAATTGATTATCATTTGATATTAATCGATTCATAAATCTAATTTTCATACTTTTAAAGGCTGATTAAGTGATTATCTATTCGATTAAAGTTCATATGATTTCTTAGGTCTATCTACACGCATGCTATTAAATTGAACTAATATGTCGGCACAAAGGAAAATACTTTAGGTAGGTTTAGTACATTATGTGTCAGTAGACGTATATTTATGCTAAAAGTGATTGACCCAAAGGAAAAAACATTTTGTGTCAAATATATGTTCAAAGCAACTTACAACTATAGAACAAAATTATTTTGTTTAAATTATACACAAAATATGTTAGCCTAAAGGAACACATATTACATGGCAGATTAAAGTTGTTGTAAACTATGAACCAATCTATAAATCATATAAAGTGCCAAATTATGTACCTAATAAGTTGGTCCAAAGGAAGACTCATTATGTGGCTAATTAAAGGTTGAGTTATATATATAACACCGCTAACAAATTATATTTTAGTTCATAGAGTAAAATACAATGTTGTATTTTGTATCTTATAAATAGCTCATTTATATGCATTTAAAAATTTATTTTATTTGCATAATTTTATATTATACATGTTCTTGACTTTAATTAAATCGTGAGCTTATATAATTTACACTTTTTAATTTCAGTGCAATCTATTACTGTCAGTATTAATAACATCTTCACACTAATTGGTTCAAATTTTGCTAAGTGGAAAGAGTATGTTGTCATAGTCTTAGATTGAATGGATTTAAATTATGCATTGAGGCATGATCGCCCAACACTCTTGACTAGTGCTAGCATTATAGAGTAGAAGGCAGAATTTGAAAAGTGGGAATGATCGAACCGGATGTGTTTATCATGATGCTTTCCATTCCGGCACCAAGTAAAAACTCTATAATTGAGGAAGAGGATGTTAAGAGTTTCCTAAGCCAATTAACAAACCTTTTCATGGCTAATAAAAAGGTGGGAGTGATCGAATTGCAAGTGTATGAGTATCATGAGGCTTTCCATTCTAACACCAAGTAAAAACAAAAGCTAAATCCACTACCTTAACGACCCCCTAGTGCTGACTCCATGGATATGGAGGGAGGTAAATACAAGTACATAGGCATTAGGCACATAGTGGGCTAAACCTCCAGTTGTCAATTCCTGAGAATCGACACATAGCCATTATACAAGAGATATCATGCGCCCATCATCTACGCTACGCCCTGGGGGCTTCCAACACCAAGTAAAAGCTCTATTACTGAGGAAGAGGATGCTAAGAGTTTCCTAAGCCAATTAACAGACCATTTAGAGGCTAACGAAAAGGTTGAGACTATCACACTTCTTTCGAAATTGATAACTATGCAGTATAATGACAAAGGAAATATAAGGGAGTACATTATGGAGAAGTCCAATATTATCGCAAGTCTAAAAGTACTTAAACTTGATATGTCTGAGTCTACGTTAATGCATTTCATCTTGATGTCTCTGCCTGCACGGTTCACTACTTTTAAAATATCTTATAATACTCAAAAGGAAAAGTTGATATTAAATGAGCTTATAGCTTAGTGCGTGCAAGAGGAGGAGAGACTGAGACATGAGACAACTGAAAGTGCTCACTTAGCATTTCGTTCTCAAGGTTTGGGCAAGAAAATAAAGAGGATCAACAAAGGAAAGGGAAAGCCAATTGCATATTCGCAGGATCATGACCATAAGGAGCAAGAAGTAGGATAAAGAGTCCACTTATTTCTTCTATAAGAAGAAAGGTCATATGAAGAAAGATTACCCTAAGTATGCCAACTAGTGTATAAATAAGGGTAAATTTCTTACTCTTGTTAGTTTAAAGTCAATTTTACTATAGTACCCACTAACACTTGGTGGACAGATATCAATGTTACTACTCACATAAATGTCACTATGCAAGGTTGTCTCAGGAGCCGACTTTCACTTAATGGTGAAAGATATATCTATACAGGGAATGGAAATAAGTCTAAAGTCAAGTTGATTGGTATTTTTAGGCTTTGTTTAGGAACTAATACATTTATGGATTTAGAAAATACATTTATTTTATCATCTTTTCAATGGAATTTAATTTTAATTTTTTATTTGGATAAATTAGGTTATTTTTGTTCATTTATAAATAAATTTTTTAGTATTTTCTTTAATTCAATATTGGTTGGCAATGATTCCTTGGTAGCTTTATAAATTAAGCATCACAACTACGGTTGACAACGTGATTATGCATAGTATATGTACGAAACATAAATTGACTAACGAGAATTCCTCCATGTTGTGGCATAGGCATTTAAAACATATATCCAGACAATGCTTAGAAAGGTTAATGTCATATGAAATTCTCGATTCCCTTGACATATCAGATTTTGATGTTTGCATAGAGTGTATTAAGTGGAAAACAAGTAACAAAAGAAATAAGAGAGCAAATAGATGTAGTGACATGTTAGAGCTAATACATATGGACATTCATGGACCATTCTCTAAGGCATCATGGAATTGTTAAACATATTTTATTATCTTCATAGATGACTACTCTCGATTCAGCTATTTATACCTTATTCATGAGAAGTCACAATCGTTAGATATGTTCAAAATTTTTAAAGTCAAAGTTGAAAATCAACTAGATAAGAAAATTAAAGATGTCTGATCTGATCGTTGTGGTGAATCGATCGATATGATGAATCATGTGAACAACATTTAGGATTTTTTACAAACTACCTTGTTGAGTGTGAGATTGTGCCTCAATATACCATATTCGGTACTCCCAGTTAAAATGGTGTAGATGAGTATTGCAATCGAACCTTAAAAGACATAGTTAGAAGTATGATGGCCTACACTTCCCTACCGGAGTCTTTGTGGGGCGATGCACTCAAAACTATAGTTTACCTACTTAATAGAGTACATAGTAAGACAGTAACTAAAACCCCATTTGAGATGTAGATGAGTTGATATCTTAGCATTAGACATTTACATATTTGATATTTTCTAGCTAAAGTTAAACCTTATAGGCCCAACAAAAAGAAACTGAACTCAAAAATAGTTAGCAGCAATTTTGTAGGTTACTCTGAGAAATCAAGGGGGTATAAATTTTATGATCCCTTTAAGAGATCCTTCTTCGAATGGAAAATGCCAAATTTATTAAGGACAGTGGGAGTGATAAGGTTAGGAAAGTATCTTTTGAGAAAATCATTGACGATCCTCTTGTGGTCACTACTAGCGTGATCAATAAAAGTATGGTTATTATACCGCACATTATAGATATTGCACATTCAGTGAACATAGTGAACCAAGATATTCTCATGACATCTCTAATGTAATTGGAGGAGCATACAACTAAAATTAAGGTATTACCCTATATTGATGATCACATATCTCAACCAATTCAAGTACAAGTGCCTTTAAGGCGATCCACAAGGGAAGGAAGAACTACGACTTCTCGTGATTATGTTTATCTCCAAGAATATCATTTTGACAAAGAGTTAGAAAGTGATCCTGCATATTTCCAATAGTTTAAACAATGCTTTAACTCTGGAATATGGATTAATGTCGTGCAAGAAAAGTTAAAGTTTATGATAAATAATGATATTTGGGAACTAGTCGAATTGCCTGAAGATTCAAAATTTGTTGATTGTAAATGGATATTTAAAATCAAGCGTGATTCAAGGGGCAATGTCAAAAAGTATAAGATTCGTCTTGTTGCCAAGGAATTTACTTAGAAGGAAGATATTGATTACAAGAAGACTTTTTTACCTGTGTCAATAAAAGACTTTCTTAGGATAATCATGACACTTGTAGCTCATTATAATTTAAAGCTACACCAAATAGACGTACTACATTTCTTAATGGAGATATTGAAGAATCTATATATAGTGCAACTGAAGAACTTTGAGTCTTGAAACTCAAAACATGTAGTATGTAGATTAAAGAAGTTTATTTATGGTTTAAAGCAGACATCCCATCAATGATACCGAAAATTTAATCAAGTGGTCATCTCGTTTAGTTTAGAGAAAACTTCATTGATTAGTGTATATATATCAAGTTTAGTGGAAGAAAGTTTATTATACTTATTCTGTATGTCGATGATATATTACTTGCGAGTAATAATAAGAGTCTACTATATAAAATTAAGTCATTTCTATCTGGTATTTTTGAAATGAAGGATCTTGGTGAAGCATCTTTTATTTTAGGCATACAGATCTGTTGCGATCGTTCAAAAGACACTCTCGAACTATTAGAGAATACCTATATTAAAAATATATTTATAAGGTATGACATGAAGAATTGTGCACCTGGTGACATATCTATGCTAAGAGTTGACAAGTTTAGCTTGCATTAGTATCTACATTTTGAACTTGAAATAAAGGAGATAGAATAATTCTCTTATGCATCAACTGTGAGAAGTCTCATATATACATAATTTTGTACTCAACCAAATATAACATTTATAGTGAGGATGTTAAGAAGGTATATTAGTAACACAGGGTCATAGCATTGGAAAGTAGTAAATAATGTGATGTGGTATTTGCAAAGAACTAAAGTGTTGGAGTAATCGGTGTACCTTTAGGGGGTGTTTGGTTTAACGCGTTTTCATTTTCATTTTCTGAAAAATGCGCGTTTTCTAGAAAATAGAAAATGACTTTTTGTCATTCTATGTTTTCTAGAAAACGCTAGCTATTTTTTTAGAAAACGTGCATGAAAAACGCAAACCAAACACCATTTTTCAGAAAATGCGCGTTTTCCAGAAAATAAAAATGGAAAACGCGCATACCAAACACCCTCTTAGGTTTTGATGTTTGAGCAAAGGGTTTAAGTTAGGATTTACATCTGTATTTGATATGCACTATTGAGTGTATAGGTGATAGGTGCAAAGGAAAGTTCAAGTGTGATCTTGGCAAAGGTGAAGTCTAAGCATGGGAGTCTTGGCGGTGTAAGTCCAAGCTTAAGGCTTGGTCGTGTAAGTACAAGTGTGACTTGGCAGAAGAAAACACTTACAGGCAAGGAGTGAAGGATGAGCAAGCATCTGAGGGATGCAAGGCTGATGGAGGAGGTTAGAAGGCAAGGTCAAGATTGTACGAGTGAGGACGAGTGCATGAGTGATTGTACTAGGGGTAAAACCGTAAGTTAGGGTTTACCAGTTGACTGGTTTATGTCCCAGTCGACTGGTGGTTGAGAACCAGCAAACCCATAATGGAATTCCAAAGTTTATGGTTCTAGGGTTACCAGTCGACTAGTAACTTTACCAGTCGACCTGACCAATCGATCGCACAGTCGACTGGGAACAAACAGAATGCTTCTATTCGCTCAACCCATGTGATTCAGTCGACTTATCCTTCTTTAGGCAGTCGATTGAAATTGAGCCGTTAGATTGTAACAGTCAAATTCCACAAAGGTCAGTCGACTGGTAAGTATGACAGTCAATTGGTAGCGAAAACACAGCTTAGATGTTTCCTCCCAAGCTCTATATAATAGAGCTCGGGGTGGCTGGTTTATGTGACCAAAATAGACTTGGTTAAAACATATTAGAGTCTCCAAAGCTTTCAGTGTGATCCTTGTGTGTAATCAAAAGATTGTGGTGAGATTTCTCCAATGAGAAGGAGGATTGAGCTAGCCAGAGTTTCGGGGACTAATCCACCAACGGATTGACGGATCGTACACCTCACAGACACGTTATGGAGTAAGAGCATCATCTTTGAATCACGTTAAATCAACGTGTTAGCAGTTTGATTATTTTTTTTTTTGTTTTTAGTATTAGTTTTTGTATTCATATGAGTTCTATATTTCTACTGTGCACTAACAAATATTTAGGAAGAGAATGAAGTGGGTGACCATTTATGCACCACCCCTCCCCCTCCCCTCCATTAGATTGTGATCATGGTCCTAACATAAAGGACATATACTCACGTATCGGAGGTCAAATCACCTAGAGATGATTAGATATTTAGACTTCAATTTTACTGGATGCTTGGATAGTAGAAAGTCTACTTCAAGTTATATTTTCATGCTTGCTGGACTGGTTATAACTTGGAAGAGTGTCAAGCGGACTCTAGTAAACACTTCTACTATGAAGATAGAGTTGGTAGCATGCCACGAAGAATCCAATCACGAGATTTGGCTACGGAACTTCATCACAGTGCTGTAGATTATTGATGGCATTGACAAGACATTAAGGATAACTATGATAATAAAGTCTTAGAATTGTGTGCTATGAACAATAGTAGTTCATCAAAGTCCAAGCGCATTGAGATGGTTAAAGAAAGAGTTTAGAGTCGTCAGGTCATGATAGAGCATATTAGCACATATTCTATATTGGCAGATCTACTCACCAAGACCTTGGTTCCTAAGGTATTTCATATGCATGTTGTGGATATGATAGTCCTTCTTATGAAAGAAGAACACAACTAATGGGAGTTTGTATTTTCTTTATTGATCTATATTTTGACAAACATTTTATTTTAATTATTGTATGCACCTAAAGTTCAAAACATTAATAAAAATTTTATATATTTGTTTAAACACTCTCAAATAAAGTATCATGATTTACTACTGTTATTTAGCATTTAATGTTCATAAATATAATATGGATTCCATTATGAATCATAATGCTTGGATCATGATTTACTAGTGCAATTTAGCATAAGGTTTTAGCAAATATGATGAACCCCTTTTACGTCATTCAGGACTAATTGGAAATTGACATGTACTGATCAGATTTCATGTAATTTCTACTCTACATATTCACATTTTGATATATGTCATTAATAATATTGGTATTGTGATTACTATTGGAGCTGGTTACAAACATATATAGTAGTTATGACTTCTTTAATCATATACCAATGAAGTTAATGAACTAGATTGGTTATGGGGGTATTCTATATTCATAAAGTTTTATATTAATTAAGATTTTTTACTTATATTTCATATATAACTCAAAGTAGTCCAAGTGGAAGATGTTAGTTATTATCTCTAACTATAAGTTGTACATATAAGTACAAACTGAAATCATTAAAGTGATCTAAGGTTATTGAGTTTTGGATTATTGGATGTGGGTTAAATGTGTAGAACCCTTTAATCTAATCCATTATCAACTATAAGTTGATAACGGATTGGTTGCATATATAAGGAGAGGTCTCCAAAAATTTAAAGCATTAGAAAATCTCTTCATTTTACTTCCGCTTCTTCTTTCGTAAGGATTCTCAGACGATAGTTAGGTTCCTTGTGATGCTTATATTTTGTTTTGTTTTTTTGTTTTTTGTTTTTGTTTTTTGCTATGCTTTCGTTAAAACTAAATTCAAGCTCATGTTGTTATATTTTCTGTACGATTTTTTATTTTTATTTCATAAAATTCAAACGGTCTAGAGATCTACTAGAACCTTTCATCTACGACGAGAATTGACTAAACAAAGAATTAACGAGACTTTGACTGTTACTCTAACGACATGGGTTTTGTAAATCAAGACAAGTGTGCTACATAGAAATATTAAATTATAAATTAAAATAATAATTATAAAAAATATATAGCGAAGATTATTTCCAAAAACAGTGTAACCACATGACTGATGATGGTATCAACAAAGTCATCCAATTCATTTTCTAAAAAAATAAACAAAAAGACTTTGTGTATATATATATACATACATACTAAGTATGATTTTTTCATTCAACTTATAAAAAGAGCATGTCCTATTCATACTTAAATGTGCTACAGAAAATATGAAATTATAAATCAAATGAATACTTATAACTAAATATACTTTTTAGTCCCAATCACAATCATCGCTAAAGCATTTGAAAGTTTCTTGTGCATATCTATCCGTTTGTTAATTTGTTATAGAAGTTAAAGCAAAACCCTTCTTCAAGAAATAATTTAGCGATGTAATCCGCTTTTAGAATTTTGATATTTACTAATGTATCTAAGTCAGGTTACTTTGATCAAGGATTCATTTAAATATGGCTTGATATTTAGAAAAATAGAAATCTAGTCAAGGACTAGATCACTAGTAAAGAAAAGTCTTAGCTAGAAGTTAGGTGAGGAAAAATCCTAATGAGTGAAACTAAGCAATAAAAATCCTAGGGAGAGGTAAGCCTAGGTGGTGGAAGTCTTGGTGAGTGAAGTCAGCAATGAAAATTCTAGGGAAAGGTAACCCTAGGTGGTGGAAGTCCTGCTCAGTAAAGTTAGGCAGTAGAAATCCTAAGAGGAGATAACCTTAAGTAATGATAAAATCTTAGATGCAATCCAAGCATGAAACCTAGTAGGTTGGGTAGACTTACAAAAGTACGGCTTGATCATAAGGGATTGACCCTTAGGTGGTAGACTTTAAGGAGGAATCTCTAAGCAAAAGGTAAGCCTAATAGATCAAGTAGATTTACATGATTAAGGCTAAGGTTACTTGTTTGTGTATGTATGTTTGTCTTGCAGGAACCTGGAGCTAGAAGCAAGACTGAGGGAGTAAACACATGCAAACGGAAGGCAAGATGGCCTAGACTGGTCAGACTAGCTACCTAGAACTGGTCCAGGCACTTAGACAGTTCCAGGCGCCTAGACAGTCCAGGCGCTTGGTGAAGTCCTAGGCGCATGGACAGTCCAAACGCTTGGGACTGCTCTAGGCACCTGGACAATCCAAGCGTCTGGACTAAAATGTTATTGACAAGATAATGTTCGATGAATTTTGATCAGATAAGGCCATGTCCAGGAGCCCGGAGTTGGTCCAGGCGCCCGGGGTTGGTCCAGGCGCCCGGAAACACATTATAAAAGTGACTTCGATATGAGCTTCAAAGAATCGATTCTTCTACTACTCTCTGTGTGCTCAAAAGAAAAGCTATGACCCGAAACTTTGCTACCAGGGAAGCTCTAGGAAGGGTACGTTGTGCTCAGGACTTCCGGATCATCTCAGCAAAGTTTTTGTTTATACTTCTTTTACTACATGCTATATTTACTTTATTATTCTTTTATGCTTGTACTTGATAAACTGTAAGACAAGTTTTTCCACCTCCAGGAAGCTTCCGAAAAGGAGACCATTAGTGGACTCACGCTTGAGTGGGAACCAAGTAAATTTTGTTTGTCTTTTTTCGGTTTATTATATTTTGCTGCATACTAACAACTCTGATAAAACAAACACACGATGAAACAAAAAAGAAAGCTACAAGTCGAGATTCGCCCTCCCTCTGGACCGCACCGATCCTACAATCCGTATCAAAGCTAGAGGCTCTGATCAGACTAACCGGCGAAGGAGCAAGCATGCCACATATTAAGGGGGAGAAGGGTAAAAAGGTAATTTTATTTAATGTCAGCATTTAAATCACATATTATATGCTTTAAATACAAGGAGAGAGGGTACTATAAAAATAAGTGCCCTATTCATAAGAATCCAATAGCTCCACCGACGACAAAGGAGGAAACAATGCTCGGAGTTTGGAGGAGCAAGGACCACATCTAGTACTTTAAGTGCTAGGAGTTCAAACACTACAAGAACCGTTGCCCAACAAGGAAAATTGTAGAAAAAGGTACTACTTTTATATTTTATGTAAATCTAATTTTTTACAATGATAGTACATTCAAACAAAAAAAAAAAAACTAGCATGATTATATTATTTCAAAAATTACCCCTACGCATGACAAATTAGAATTTTTCTAGAATAAACATGATAAAAATTTGCATGCTAGGTTAGATTTAAAATTTTCAAATAATTCTGAAAATTCAATTAAAAATTTTAAAAATTTAAATAATAATTCTAAAAATTCAATTAATAATTCTAGAAATATAAATAATAATTCTAAAAATTCAAATAATAATTCTAGAAATGTAATTATTAATTCTAGAAATTTAATTAATAAATCTAAAATTTCAAATAATAATTCTGAAAATTTCAATTATTAATTTTGGAAATTTAATTAATAAATCTGAAATTTTAAATAATAATTCTGAAAATTCAATTATTAGTTCTAAAAATTTAATTAATAAATTTGGAAATTCAAATAAAAATTCTAAAAATTCAATTATTAATTTTGAGAATTCATATAATAAATCTAAAAATTCAGATTAAATTAATTAAAAAAAATTAAATAAATAAATTAATAAAAATATTAAAAATTTAGAAATAAATAATAAGATAAATTCAAATTTCAAACTTAAAAAAATTAGAAATATTTAATCAAGAAAATGACAAGTTAATCTAGAACTAGATAAAATTTTACAAAATCTTAATAAAATTTCTAATATATTTGATCAAGATAATTCAAATTCCAACTTAATTAACATTTCAATAAACAAGATAAACTTAATTTGAATCAATCAAACTTAGTTAATAATTTAGAATTAAATATTAAATTAATTAACAATCAAGATAATCTATGAGATACAAATTTAAAAGATAAGATAATTCTAATCTTACAAATTTAAATCTTAAAAATTCAAAATTAAAACTCAAAAATCCAGAAATCAAATTTTAAGAATTTTAAGAATATTAATTAAAGTATTAATGGTATTGATTCAAATTTAATTAATTATAATAAAGTATCTTTAATTATGAAATAAAAAATAATTTAAGTCTTAGAAATTTAAAATTAAGTCTTAAAAATTTTGGAAACAAAAATTCAGATATTAATAATCACAATTTAATTGTAAACAATTCAAACCTAATCAATTATAATAATGTACCATTTAGTTATGAAACAATGAATAATAAATTCAAATTTAAATACAAAAATTCAAGAAAAAGAATCTACTAATTTTTACAAATTAAACCAAAATTTAAAATAATAATAATAATAAAATAAATAAAAGTTTGATAAATTCACATCAAATAATAAACTCTAACATAAATACAATAAATTCGAAATTACGTCTTAAAAATTTAGATATAATTATTAAAAAAATTATATTTAATAATCAAGATAAAACTAATCTAATTGTTTAACTAACCAAGATAAAATTTTAATCAAAAGACATCTAAATATAATTTGATTAATTTTGATCTTAAAAATACAATCCTTAATAATTCAAAATTAAAACTAAAGATTTGAAAACAAATCTTAAAAATTTAGAAAATAAAAAATTCATATTTTAATTATAATTTAAATACAAAATATGAAATTAACTCACTATAATAAAGCTATAAATTCAGGATTAAAATTAAAATTAATTTTCATAATCCAACTATTCAAAAATTAAATCAAAACTAATTATGAAACTAATTAATAAATCTTACTGAATGAAACAATTAAAATAATAAAAATTAAAATGTATCAAAGTGTGTTGACACATTCGTGGGTTCACACGAAATATATCAAATAGAGAATTTGATATATCCTTAGAAATCAACTATAAATTGCTTGACTTGTTTGACACATGCATACTTGCCATGTACATGCATTATTAAATGATAGTTTATATCAATAAATGTCATGTCATTCATACTAGTATTTTGTTCATGCTTAATCTAGAATGACGAAGGACTTAGACTTGATCGACATTTGATTAGTTAGACCAAGGGTTTTCAGAAAGAAAGTTAAATGTTTAATTTCTTTAAAAGTCTGTCTAGAAGTGGTTGTTGCTCTAATACCTAAGAAGGCCTAATGTTTCGCCACAGTTGAAAGTTGATTATTGAAATGAATATTTAATTGACTAACTATCAAACCTTAGCCTAATTCAAATATAAATCAATCCTTAGATTTAAATTTTAAATCAAATAAAACTGACAAAACATCTTACAAAACTCATAAGGGTA
The DNA here is from genome assembly GCA_037833815.1 of Zingiber zerumbet. Lineage (NCBI taxonomy): Eukaryota > Viridiplantae > Streptophyta > Magnoliopsida > Zingiberales > Zingiberaceae > Zingiber > Zingiber zerumbet. The sequence goes on along the minus strand of JBBMJZ010391135.1, from coordinate 768 downwards.
CTTTGATTGATTGTGCTGAAAAACTTAGAATGGGTGAGATGATAAAGACTATTAACATTGAAAATATTTTGAAAGAGTTTTTAAAATCCATAGATAATTTTTTAAAAAATCATTTTTAAAATAGTGATTTAACCTAATAATATTTTAATAAATTTCATGCTTGATTGGGTATATGTATATATAAATTTTAAAAACCTATATATTTGAAAAATATTGATTGTTGACAAATACTTAGAAATCCACATCCCAAGGTCAACACTAGAACCTAGTCCCCAATACACTTAGGTAGATTTCTTTGTGGTTAACAAGGATAACCAAGGTATCTCAGGTTAAGGGGAGGTGCTTTTGAAAATTTAGGAAAATGATTTTTTTTAAAAAATTGTTTTTTAATTAGATTTTTTAAAAATCTTTGAAAACTCCTTAAAAAAATCTAGAAGTGTTTTTTATAAAATACTTAAAAATCTTTAAACACAATTGAAAATCTTCTAAAAATTATTTTAAAAATTTATGTTTTAAAAAAGGTATTTTAACTAATCTTTTGATTTGGATCAACCCCTAGACTTATAGGTAGTTTTCATTAACAAGGTTTCCTAAGGATATATTGATAGATCGTTTGGAGCGATAGAGGGGGGGGGGGTGAATATCGCGTGTTTAAAAACTATTTTATTTTTTTCTTTTGAAACCAAAGTCGTGCACAGCGGAAAGTAAAGAGAGACAGATTGTTTACTTCGTTCGGAGCCTAGCTCGACTCCTACTCGAAGGCTCGCG
>JBBMJZ010391066.1:0-14570 GCA_037833815.1 Zingiber zerumbet | reverse complement strand
ATTTAATAATCAAGTATGGTTTTGTAGTTCCTATGAATCAAAACGGAGAGGAGAAGGAGGAGAGTCTTTAGACAAAGAAAGAACAAAATGATTCCGTAGCAAATAACAAAGCGGAATATCATTTGCTAAGTGTGCTGCCGCCTCAAGAAGTCAACTACATCGGGAGCTACTAGTCGGTCAAAGAACTCTGGGAAAAATTTTTGGAACTCCATGAACGCACATCCGAATCCAAGCTCACAAAAGGAGACATACTTTAGAACAAACTGACTAATATCCGTCTGGAAAGAGGTGAGAAGGTAGCCAATCTACACGCGAAGATCAAAGAACTAATCACCGGACTCAAAAACCTCGGTGAAACGGTAACCGACCAGGACTCGGTATGCTACGCACTCAATGTCTTTCCTAGGACTCCAGAATATACCTTGATAATCGACGTCTGTTACATCTCAAAGGATCTGAAGGTAAGTACCCTAGAGGAACTCTTTTCTACTTTAGAATTACATAAAACCATATGTGCATGTACAACAAAAGAGTCAAGCCAGATTCTTGGACTAAATGCAACCCAAAAGGATGAACCCGAGTCAGACTCAGAAGAAGATTAAAAATCTTACATGGTAAAAAAATTAAAAAAATTTTTTAGATCTAACAAATTTAAAGAAATGTAAAACAGGAAAAATCTAAGAAATAGAAGAAGGGTTCAATGTTACCAGTGTCAAAAGGAATGACACATAAAAGAGGACTGCCCAGAACTCAAAAAATAAAAAGGTAAGATGCCCAAGCAAAACAAGCACAAGACTCTAAAGGCCACTTAGGACGAAAGCTCTTCATCTAAGTTAGAAATAGAAGAATATGCCGGACTAGCACTGATGGCAAGCCATAAAGAGCAAAGCACCTCAGAAGCCTGCATCGATGAAGGGGGAGCGACTTCAGATGAATGCAGTAAAGCAGGGGGACTTAGGCTTCAAGTCTGATATGGTAAGTAAGGTATGTCTCTTGCCTGCAAATTTTACTTGACCTGCAAATTTTACTTAGAAATTTTTTTTTGCAAGTTTCATTTAAAACCTTTTTTTTACCCTTAGATTTTATTGAGCACCCCAATTTTTTTTATATGATTAAAGGGGGAGAAGGGAAGGGAAGATTAAGTCTAGGAGAGGTAGTTCTTTTTTATTTTATTGCATAATTGCAACTTTACTTACTTGGTATCGTAATTTTATTATCTTTACTTTATGATTGTTTTACCCTAACTTAACTTGGGTTTCTCATATCAAAAAATGGGGAGATTGTTGGAACCCCAAAGTTATTTTTGGTGCGATCAACTAAATTAGGTTAGGTCTTATTTTGGTTTGATCTCTGTGTCTAAGTGTGCAGGAGCATAGGAGCACAGGAAGTCGAGCGGAAGACGCGGCTAGCAAGAAGGACGACACAGGAGAGAGCCGACGAACTCGGTGCATCCGAGGGACGAGGTGCCACGAAAGAGTACACCGGTGGACGAGAAGACAGAGCGGAAGCCTGTTGGAGAAGAAGGCCACAAATTAGGTTCGGGTAAGCCCCATTTCGACGGCCGAAATCACCCAAGCGAGTGAAGCCAGAGCAGAAGATCCGGACCGAGGCGAGCAGAATCGGAGCAAAGGGCCCGGACCCATTCCGAGCGCCCGGAGTGATACTGGAATTACCTCAAGGCCAAGAAATTGATATTTGATATTAAAAGAACAAACGAATATGTCGTACTGATGTAAACCCTGTATTGATATCACCCAGATCTGCTAAATAAGTCGTCCAAACTCCAGCTAATTCAATCGCAGCAATTGCATTCTGAGACGCTTGAAAGGTAAAGAGACCAACAAGAAATGTGAACTCTAGTGTTTTCCTAGCATTAAAGAATGGAATTATGTTATGCTTGTAAGACGGAAAACTGCCTCCAAATCGAATAAATCATAAAAATGTCTAACCGCATATGCTACTTAATTCAACACGGAAACGAGATTTTGAAAAGTATATATACACATATACATATAACGTTCTACCTCATCGATCCCAAAATCGATAACTTTCTTGGACTTCTAAAAAATGTGGAAAGCCAGAGGGAAGAACGGCGTTGGCGCCTACGGAGGGCATCGCTGAATCTACGACGAGGGACGGTGGAGAATGTGGGCAAACCGAGGAAGTCGGAAAGGAAGGATGGGGAAGAAAGAAGGCCTCTAGTGAAGCAGGAGCAGCAGGTCATCCCTCCTGGTAAGGCTGTGGAGCCGAGCTAAGTTTTAAAATATTCAAAAGATAGGCGAGCCGAGCTTAAAATGAATCAAACATTTGAAATGATGGTTCAAGTTTAACTTGGTTTATTTTTTATGAGTTTGAGTTTATTTGAAGCTTGACTTGAGCTTTGTTTATTTAGATGTTATCGAACTTTCAATTAAAAAAAAAATAACAATCTCAGTTAGCCTTATTGACTATCTTTGAGGGTGACTGACCCGACCCCACGAAAATTTCCCATCGGCCATCAAAGTAAATCGGAAAGTGCACGTGACAGTCAGTCCAGAAGCTCAGCATCCTTTGATTACACCCCCCATTTAGAGGAAAATTTTTTACAAATACGACGTAGCTGGGGTTCGAACCATCAAACTCTCAATTCAAGCTTAACTTGAGCATGATTCAAGCTTGCTTGAGCTCAATTCAAGTTTGGTTCATTTAGATGTTATCGAGATCTTAATTCAAATTTTTTGATTTTTTTAAACTTTTAATTGTTTGATTAGTTATTAAGTTTCATAATTTAAATTTATTTATTTAACATATTGAAAAGAGTTTTATTCGTGAATATTGTTTACTAATATTATTTATAAACGTTAATGAACTGAACACATATATGTTCAAACTTGTTTGTTTAACTTAACGAGTTATTCAATCTTGTTCGTTTAATCAATCTTATGTATATTAAACGAACGTAAACAAGTTCTTACTAGGTCGAACATCAAACTTATTCATAAATATTTAGTTCATTTACGATCCTCTCTACTAGCTAGCGCTTGACGGAACTAGATGGATGATATAATTTTATAATTCAGAAAGGAGATTTTTATGCATTTTGATAATTCGAATTCTTTTAAAATTATGTATTAAAAATATTTATTTTCTGAAAATTACGGGAATTCATCGAAATTAGATTATTTCAAGTGTGAGTAATATATGGGGGTTATTTTCGTCGTTGTGAGTTCTGAACTAGGATTTGCATCGGCTGCTATCGGTGTATCCTGTTTTAGCTAACACAGCGATTCAAGTTGATCGGCCATGAAACCCTAGGTCTCGCAGCTATAAAGATTCCTTTCAGTCCGGGCGCCGTCTCCACCTTCGTTTCTCCGCTGCCCAATTTCTCCACCGCCTCTTGGCTGCCGAAATCTCCCAAGGTAACCAGTCAACTCACTTCCGCATCTTGTTCATCACGATCGCGTATCTTCGTAGGTTTTCAACTAACTTTTATTTTTTTTGTCCAAATCAGAGTTCTTAGCGATCACCATGTCGATCTCAGAGCTCGCTTGCACCTACGCCGCTCTCATCCTCTACGACGATGGAATCCCCATCACAGTTATACCTTATTCTCTTCTTTCTTTTTTGCGACCTTTTGTTGGCGATCTGTTTCTGTAATCTTTTCCCTTATGAATTGATCAGGCGGAGAAAATCTTAACTCTGGTGAAGGCCGGCAACGTAAGCATCGAGTCCTTCTGGGCGGCCCTCTTCGCCAAGCTCCTGGAGAAGAGAAGCATTGAGGACCTTATCTTGAGCGTTGGATCCGGTTCGATTTTTTTTGCTACTACTTTTTCGTGTTCGTAATAATCATGATTGAACCTTGAGCTGAATTTTCATGAAAATTTTGGATGCTCTTGCAGGTGGTGGCGGTGCTCCGGTTGCCGTTTCTGCCGCCCCTGCCGCTGGTGGCGCTGCGCCTGCCGCAGCCGCCCCTGCAGCTGAGGAGAAGAAGGTTAGAACTTTATTTATAATTTGATTCAAATCCTCTATATTTGATCATAGAAAATGTTCGACCTTTTTTTCTGTTTGTTTGCCTTTGTTCTCACCACAGGAGGAGCCGAAGGAAGAGAGTGATGACGATATGGGATTCAGCTTGTTTGATTAGAGAGAAAAGTAGACGCCTTCATGCCCCCTTTGTTCTCTCCATTACCGAATGCTTTCTTTTATGGTTTTTATGTTTCCATCCTTTGTCAAGCTGTTATAAGAGTTCTCCACCGAATTGGCATAGTCCTCTCCTGGTGTTTGGTTTTGCTGTTTTGAGCTATCGTAGTCTAAACTGATGTTTATCTATAATCATGTTTTTTTTCCTTTTTGTTAATGCATGGTAAATTATCTAGTTCTGGTTTCTTGGCTATTTACGTTGCACCTATGTGCAATGCCTCATCTTTCAGTATTTATCTCTTTTTGGATGTCTATTTCAGTATAGCAGCATTTTGAAACGTGTTCTGGTGTTCTTGTTGCCCTTTGGTGTTCAGCTGTATGATTATCATCAAATTCTTAAGAAATGCTATCCGATTTAAATCTTTTGCAGATTTTTTAAAACCTTTGGCTGCGATCCTGATTGATTCTCATTTTGTGCTTATCATGAGCTGCACAAGTTTAGCAGACTCAATTGATTGTTTCTGTTCAGAAAGAGAAACATTCCAACTGCATGCTGACTATCGTGACTTGGTGTTTACTCTATTTTTCATCTCATTTCAAATGATCAAAATAGGATTATATTCTTTCCTTTCTCTTTATTATCCTTTTTCTCTTTATTATGATTCATTTTCTCTTGTTTTTTGCAACTCAAATAATAGCTTCGAGTGTTTGACGAGTAAGGCAACCGATTTAGGTATCTGGATTAGGGATACAATTTCATAACAATTAAAACCGCTGGCAATATTTATTTAATCCGTCACCTTCTAAGAATATCAGTGTTATTTTCAAGTGAGTAGGCCAAAAATTTGTTTTAATGTAAGTTAATTTTGTCGAACAAATTGTATTTATAATTCTCAAATTAATTGATTGGACGGATAACCGGTTGCCTAAATTCTATTAGGATAAAAGATAGCTGTAAAAAAAAAAATCACAATAGAGCTGGGCTGTCCATTATGTAGGTTTACTGATTTATTTGGATGGCTGTTGGAAAATTTTTATATAGTTAAATTGATTAGGTAAGTTCTATAAAATTGCAGTTAGAGCTGCTATGTTATATGGAGCGGAATGTTGGGCTATGACTTGAGCACATGAGTAGAAGATGAGAGTTGCAGAGATGAGGATCTTAAGGTGGATGTGTGGACATACGAGAATGGACAAAATAAGAAATGAGAGAATTAGAGAGAAAGTCGGAGTTACATCTATTGAGGAAAAACTCCGAGAGACACGTTTAAAATGGTATGAACATGTACTTAGACGACCAATAAATGCTTCAGTTAGACGATGTGAAACTATGCTAAACATGCATATCAAACGAGGAAAAGGAAGATAAAAAAAGACTGTTAGCAACAATAAAATAAGATAACATTTATTTAAATATAGATGATGGTATAATATGAGATAGAGCTTAATGGCGTAAAAGGATTCATGCAGCCGACCCCACCTAGTGAGAAAAGGTTTGGTTGTTGTTGTTGTAAATTGATTATTTTCGGGACTAGTTAATAATATTAAGTGGGTTTATCAATCTATTGAAATAAAAAATGATAATATCTGCAGTATTGTCGATATTTTATTCTAACAGAATGGCAAGGTACTTGGGAATTTCTAGACAAACTTAGTAAGTTTAGGGGGTGTTTGATATGTGTGTTTTTTATTTTTATTTTTAAGAAAATGTGCGTTTTCTAAAAAATGATATTTAGTTTGTGTTTTGTACGCGCGCGCTTTCTAAAAAATTAGCTATCGTTTTCTAGAAAAATAAAAAATGATAAAAAGTTATTTTCTGTTTTCTAGAAAACGCATGTTTTTTAAAAAATAAAAATGAAACCGGTGTAAATCAAACGCACTCTTACTTTTTCGGATTGATAATTGTGAAAATTTATCGATTTTGATTGGCGGAATGTGACGCTGGATAGTCATTTTGAGATTAATCAACTCAACTAAATCTCCTAATATGAGAATGAGGAATTAGATTTATTTTTAAATCATGAGTTGGTTTGATAGAAATAGAAATTTAATTTTGAAATGAACTCCTAAAACTTGGATATTGATGAAATCCATCTTCATTTTTTTTTTCATATCACTTTCTCGGTTCTTTTTATCTCTCATCATAATTTAATTTCTCTCTACTCATTTTTTTATCATATTTTTTCTTTTCTTAATCTCTTCATCATACTTTCTCAATTCTTTTTTCTCTCATCACACATTCTCTTCCATCACATGCTTTTATCTTTTCATTTTCTCTCTTCACTCACTCCTCATCCTTTTTCACCATATTTTTTCTCTCATCAGAGTGTGATCATACTAGTACTAATGCACTAGATCCTATAAGAACTCTGAAGTTAAACATGTTTAGGCGATAGCAGTACTATGATGGCTAACCCGTGGGAAGTTCTCATGTTGCACCTATTTTTTTGCCCCCTCGGGGCGGTGCGATGGTTAAGGCATGAGGTGTTGCCACATGAGGTTTTAGGATCGAAACTCGGCGCATCCTAGCATGCATTCTCCATGTCTTGGGCATTTGCACAAATGGCTAGTAGCCACCCGTGATTTACCTCCTTCGTGTTGGCCGAGGGACGGGTTGGTAGAGGCCAGAGGCGCTGGGGGAGTAAATCGCCTTTTGTCATATGTCTTTTCTCTCATCATATTTTTTTTCTCATCAATCTATTCCATCACTCTCTCCTTATTTTATCTCATTACACTTCTTCTCTCAATTTCTTCCATCACCCTCTCTTCTAATTTTTTTTCATCATACTTTCCCTCTCTACATTCTCTCTCTTATCACACTTTCTCTTTGCTCATTTTCTTTCTCTCCTTAATCTCTCCTATCACACTTCCTCTCTCCTCATTCTTCCTCATTACATTTTATCTCTCCTCACTTTTTTTCATTACATATTTTTCTCTTACATTCAACTTTCTTTTCCATTTAATTTTTATCTAAAAGTAAAAAAAGAAAATTTTAATTTATTCTAATAGAAAATATTTATTTAATAAAAATATTATTTTTAAAAGTGTCATCCATATTTATGTCATTCTCATTCTACATTACTATCATTCTCATTTTATTCCTAAGAAAACACCCAATGTCATCTTAAATACATTTAAAATCTAATTTATGCATAGTTAAAAGTTTATCTCTAAAATATTCATTAAGATTGAACTTCACATTCAAATTTTTTTTTTAATTTATTCTTTTAAGTACTTTACCATGTATTAATGGTCCTCCTGTTAGGATTTAGAGTATGAAATATGATTTTATCAATTTTTTACTTGGCATTTTGTCGACTTTTACTTGGCGTTTGAGATGATAATATTTCTCTTGACTTATGTTGAGATGCAGAATAGGTTGTTCGAGGGCAATCTCTGGCCACAAAAAACAAAAAAACAAAAAACAAAAAACAAATCATCTATGCCAGTCCATGGGAGGCTTTTTTAAGGGCAATATAAACAATTTAGAAGCTTGAATTTCGATATCATTGTTAATTCGCCTGAACTAGGGCGAATCCCGATATTTTAAAACTTTTATGACAAATTCGTGAACTTTAGGAGTTTAAGTGAAATTTGTGCATGACTGCCCATGGCAAGCAAAGCTGGGAATCCCTGAACAGAAGACCTCGTCGCTCGCTAACGCAGGCTTCTCTTTGGGTCTCCTGCTCTCGTCTCCCCCTCCAGATCACAACGATGATCTTTGTCGATGGCCTTCCCATCTCCCAACCCCGATTCCGATCCCAGGTCGATGCCCGCTGGCCTTTATCCTCTCGCAATCTGCCAAGTGTTTGATGTTTTGCTTCTTTGGCCAGGGAAGGGAAATCTTAGCTTACTTGTTGGAGCATCCGGCCATTGTCTCCTCCTCAGATCGCCTGAAGGACTCTCCGGAGACAAGGGTCTCCTCCGCCGACCGTTCTCTGCTCGGCCGCTTCGTCTACGTCTTCCAGCGAGAGTACGCCACCGTGGATCCCTACATCGTCCAGGTAGCCTCCTTATCGCCCTCAAAAGCGTTTCCTTTCCACTGGATGAGCTCTTAGATGTGTTCCTGCTCCTGGTTTTGGGTAGCTGGCGGGCACGGACGAGGCGACCACTTGTGTCGGTCTTGTGATCCGCAGTAGGAACAGCGGAATGTGAGGATTTTGTGCTTTCTTGCTCCAGATTACACAAAATTGAGTTTTTTTTTTTTTTTTGTCATGATAACATTGTCCTTCTATGCAGGACCTCTGTCAGCCATATGGATTTTCCGGGCGTGGTTAGCAATGGCCTCGAGCAAATGATGTCGTCCATTGTCGTCAATGATAACCCAGGAGATACTGCTTTTGATGTTTGTTTCATGTCTTTTTTCAACTTTACCATATCTGGCCATTACCAAAAAAATTAGCTGTCAGCAAGATCCTAATTTTTGGCATGCTGTAACGCTATATCTCCAGGTTCATCTCATCGGGGGCTTTGATGATAGGCCTAAAAAGGTTTGATTCATAGAGTCGGACCTTATTGGAATGTCGGCACACTAAACTTCATAAATATTATTTCTATGCAGCATTCAAGTGACGAAGTTACATCACAAAGAAAGCAGAAAAAAGAAGGTTTCTCTTTGCCTCTATGCTCAAAGCTGGTTGAAGCTTTGCAAGATAGCCAGTGGAAGTTTCACCTGCAAACTTTATGTGTCCTCAAGCATAACACTAAAATAGATTCAATGGGAAATGCTTGCCCAGTCATCAGTGGCATTCTGGTAAAGTTCTACATATTCTGCATCGTGGTTCAGATGTCTTTCATATTGTAAATTTGGTTATATACACGAGAATCTGTACTTTCAACCTACTGTAACCTAAAGAGCACTTTGCTGGTACAAGGTCTCTTATCATTGAGCATGACATGCTGTTCCAGCTCTTGCTTCCTTTTTCCTAATCACAACTTTCAGGACTTGCCCTGAAGTATTTCTGCAGATTTTATGTATAAGCCAATTTAAACCATAACTCCATACATAAAATGGTCCTGCCATTCAAACTTTGAGTGTGATTGTGTAATTGATTGAAACTGGTGTGGTGCTTCAAGAATTTTTTAATTCTCTCTAACTTAAATGGTTTTCTCCTTCATTTTATTTACATCAGTGAGTTTTTGTTCAGGTAGATACTTCATCTGGATCAGTCATGCCTGCTAGCTTCGATCGAAGTTCAAGAGATCCAGATGAGATTGTTAGGAGAATTCGGCTGACTGTATGCTCCGAAGATCCTAAGTGGAAAGGAAAGTTATTGGAGACTTATGACACCAGTCGTGACAGATTTGAAATTGTCCCTTTCACTTGGTACACTAGTTGTTCTTTACATGATTATCTTGGCATATTGTTCAATGGGCGATTGATAAAACAGGAATGACATAACTATCACATCCAAAACTAACTATCGTGCCTATACTCATAAATGGAACAGTAGATAGGGAAGGTTCGACTTAAATTCTCATTTAGAACCTGTGAAGAAACTTTGTTACTTGAAGAGTTTATTGAAGTTGTCTAGACCTTGTGATGGATGAGACTCATCTTTTTTTATCTATTGGAATATTGATCTCAAAATTTTCCACATCGTAACTACCAATTAAATCAGGCTTAGTTTTTTTGAAGATTGATACCAATGTTTCCATCATGTGTGCATACATAATTAGATGTAAATTTCACTGGGCTTTATAGAAGGCTCTGACTTGGCCAAGGGTATGAATATTTTCATATAAAAGACTGACTAACTGAAGTATTCTTTTTAGTTGTTGCCTTTGTGGAGACATCTTTATGAATAGTACTTGCATAAAACAATAAGAAGAAGTGCATGCCCTACCATTTAGGGTTAACTAAATGGACCTTATCCTTCCATTGCACTTTATGTAAGGTCAACTTGTTGATTTTTTACTTTGTTCATTTAAATCTCTTTTAATTGTGTTAGGTTTGCTTTAGTCTCTCTATCATTGGAATCTTTTTTTCTGATTGATTCAGCTTGAATAAGAAATCTATTGGCAGTCTTTCGTTCATTATCGCATTTCTTTCATCTGGTTATCTATCATTGCTAATGTATCTTGCATATGATGATTTGTGAACAATGCTTCTGTTTGTTGAAATAGGGTGCCTGATTGGAGGCTTTATGCTTTGTCTCTGCAAGAACTTTCTGATTCAGAATATCTCTTAGGGTGTTCGACCTCTCCCTTTGCTGAGGGTCCTGATTTTGTGGAAAATGAAAGAAGGTTTGTGTTTGGCACTCTTCTTCCATAGGATATTTCTGCCCATTATCTATTTAGTCAATAATAGAAGACCCTCTTTGACAATGTTATCATTTCATTTTCCATTTTTAATTTAGATAATATGGTGTAGCATGAGTTGTAAGTATCCAACATTATAAAAGATGAGAGAAATCATAGATAACTGAATATTTATGAATGCAAATGTGCCCAAGAACAAACCCTGAAATGAACACTAGAGTTTAGGTTTGATTTTCTGTTCTTTTATGGAGTTGTCTTTAGGAATGAACCACCGCTTTCTTCCTTTCATTGGTAAATTTTTACATTGTATACATTTCGAACACTGAAATCAAGATTGTCTGCATTGTTTTATTTTTCATTTTTTTTCCTAATCATTCAGTGTCACACCTTGGGGCTCCCCATGCACGAGTGTTCAAAATCGAAGGAGCGTGAGAAATTCACCTTCGTGTTTGAGCCACTGAGACTACTAGGTTATTGTATGAACCGTTACTTGTGCTTTCGGATTTACTCTGATAGCCGGTGGAAATTTTCCATGGGGCCGACAAGTCACCTCCAGGAATAGCACACTGAATGCTTGTACAATTCTTTAGGTTATATATATCATTTAGTTTCTACTGCAATGCAGGAAATGGGACTACTTGATCAAGAATCCAGATTGGAGATATACCTTTGTCAATAAGCAGCCGCGAATCTTTCAGAGAACTGAAGATGGAGGGTGGCTACGATGCGGATAACATATATTTCGGATATACTGGACTTTGAAACTTGTTTCGAAACCATTCATTGTGTATTGAGCTGTGGATGCATTATTTGTGGGGGATTTTCAGAGCGACGAGTGTGTTTGTTATACATTATCATAAGTGTGTAATACATTAAGGTTTCATTTTAATGTCTGGACGTTTCAGAGTTAGAAGTCTATCTCAATCCTAGACTTTCAGAGAAGTGATAAAACAAAGTTCAGAATGGACCCGTCGTCCATTTCTCCTACGCCGCCCCGCTTCTCCCTCGCCCTCAAGAGTAGTGCCAGCAATCTTGGATACATGTTAAACAAAGTCTGTTTCATGTAATAATGATTGACTTCCATGGAAGTTCATACAAAATTTAGCGGAGAAAAACAAATTCTTTAAGAACACCCTTCGAACAATTAGAAGTCTTACAATATGATGATTACATGTGGGTAGATTCAAAAACGTAACTGGTCATCTTATCTAAGTGATCAAATATGGATGAACCAGAATAAGATCAATAATAAAAAAACAGTGAAATGTACTAAATATCTATCCAAAATTTGATTGTCAAGCCAAGACCAACAAAGAAAAAGAAAGAGTTTAATCCATGATCAAGAAAGAACCCAAAAGTATATTAGGAGGAACAACATTTGGCATTGCCCTCACTTGGAGGCTCCTGACCAGGGACTACTATCTGAGTTCCTTTTAGCTGGTTTGCGTTGCCAGCAGATCCACTCTTCTCGTTAGCAGCGAGGGACTTCTTGCTCACGATCCGGTAGATCTCTGTGAGAACAGTTTGGAAGGCACTCTCGACGTTAGTAGCTTCCAGCGCGGAGGTCTCCATAAAAAAGAGATTTTCCCGTTGGGCAAACTCCTTGGCATCCTCAGTGGGCACTGCTCGAAGACTTCCAAGGTCAGACTTGTTTCCGATGAGCATAATCACGATGTTCCTATCAGCATGGCTTCGCAGTTCCTCTAGCCATCTTGCCACATGGTCAAAGGATTGACGCTTGGTTATATCGTAGATCAGCATTGCCCCTACTGCTCCTCTATAGTATGCACTCGTCACTGCTCGGTACCTATTGATAATCACAGCATAGTTCATGTTATACAAATAAGAAGAATGCAACAAGAAACAAATTAATGATGCCAATAAAATCTTAGTTGACGACCACTATATAGAGAAACCATCTGCAGCTTTGTTTTACATTCTGCAACTCACTTGTCTAGAAGTTAAAACTACTGCATAGTTCATCTTTGTGCTTTACAAGGATGATTTCATATCTTGAAACATCTTAAGCCTACAGAAAGAGTTCCATTCAACATATTGTTTCTCTAAGGCTAGCTCTCTGCGCAATCAGGCCGGCAAAGTGTTTATGATAATTTTGTTCTAATGCTATGATATGCATGTGCAAATATCAATAAAATTCATACCATATTATTAAAAGGATATTCTGTGTTACCTAAACAGAGAATAAAAAATAGAGCATTATCTTATTTCCCGATCTAGTTATCTTCAGATACTAGTAGGACTGTAATACAGGTTCGATAAATTCTCTTATAACTAGTTAGAAACACAAGATGGCAGCTAAATCTAGTGCAAAAGAATACTATAGGTTCTTAACAATATGTGAGCTCATCTAGATTAAACCTATGATATCCAAGTATACCCCTACAAAGTTGATACATGAGGTAATCAGAGGGCATCACATGGTTAAGGAGAAATTAATAGTATGGCTGAGGTGGTGGTCAAAATTAACAGAAGGTTGAGACAACCCCCGGCTCGCTCCACGCTACTCCCGACTCCATGACCATCCCAACTCTATGCTATTCTCGAGTCCACATCGGCCCCGACTTCATTTTGTTCCTAACTCTGCGTCGGCTCTGACTCCACGCCACTCTCGGCTCCATGACCGTCTACGACTCCATGTTGTTCCCAAGTCCACATTACTCCTAGCTCCGGATAGGCTCTGTATCTGTACCGTTGCTAGCGGAAGATACAGACAACGTAGCCGTTGTTTTCAGAGAACGTGGGAAAACACATCCATTTATGCCAAGAAACGTGGGTAACATAAACGGAAATCTCATAACACGTGGAGAACCTGAGGGCATAGCCGCAACTCTATAAAAGGTCGCTCACTCCTACGGGCGCACATGCACGCGCACATACACAAACTTGGGGCAACCCTAAACTACTATCCATCTTTTCCTTCATCCTCCCCTACCGGAGACTTACATGACCGTCAAAGTGGCTACATTGGGGAACCCCCGGCTGTCATTCTAACCCTCTCCTTTCTATTTACTTCCCTTGCTCCGGCGGATCTCTCTACTAGTCATTGTTGTGCCAAGGCAATCGATGACAAAGTCAACACCAACATCAACTCATCGATGGCTACTTCATCGATGTTCTTAGGCAAGATCAAATTAGCGTTGTCTGTGAGAACACTGAGTTAAGGCCTGAACTGAGACGTTAAGATGGATGACACCGGGAGTCCTAATGTCATTGGCATGGCAACGGAGGATTTCAACAACTTGGTAGCTGCAACCGTGCAGACAATGTTGCAAGGACAATCCCAACAATCAACACCCCCCGTACCCAACCCTCCTATAGAGATGTCGCCCCGATCAGTTGAAGCGTAACAAGCGCCTCACCAAAGGTTGACTCAATTGGCCGGGACGCCTTAAGGGGTTATCTCACTCTAATCGGTATGTTGGCTATATGGGGTTCATCCTTGGAATCTTCAGGAAAAACCCCCATTGGGACCCTTTGAAGGGAAAAGCTCCTGTATCTGGTGGAATAAAGGTCCCTCGAGGCCCTCCACTGTCGAGAAGTATCCTCCAAGACGAATTACCGCGTCATTTTCGAGCATTGCAAATCGGGAAATACAATGAAACGATCGACCCCGAAGACCACATATATAAATTTAAGAATGTCTCCCTGTTACACTAGTACACAGATAACATCAAATGTCAAGTCTTCTTGATGACCCTCTCAGGTGGCAAAAAGGCGAATACGCTCGCCCCCAGCGCCTTCGCCAACCCGTCCCAGGGCCAACACGAAGGAGGTAAATCACGGGCGGCTACTAGCCTTTGGAATAATGACTAGCATATAAGGGAGACATTTTATCTCGGCTTTGCCGAGATTTGAACGCCAGACCTCATGGTAGCAACACCTCATGCGCTAGCCATTAGACCGTCCCGAGGGGACTTCTTGATGACCCTCTCAGGCTCAATGCAAAGGTGGTTCAATCGTCTTCCCGATGCCTCTATTTGAACCTTCGAGAACTTTAAGATCGTGTTCATGCAATACTTTGCCACCAGCAGGAGGTATTAAAACTCTCCGCATACATGTTCGCTCTTAAGCAAAAGCCCAATGAACCTTTGAAGGAGTACTTACAACAATTCAATCGGGGTGGTCATGGATGCTCCCTTAGTTACCCCGGAGGTGTGGATAAGTGATTT
>JBBMJZ010391047.1:0-14572 GCA_037833815.1 Zingiber zerumbet | reverse complement strand
CCCCCCCCCCCCCCCCCCCCCCCCCCCCCCCCCTAGCAACAAACCTCACTTTTTTTTTTTTTCTTTTAAACTTTTAATAACTTCTCAAAAAATAAGTACACAGCAGAAAAGTAACAATTGAAAAAGCATCGCAGAAAGTAAGAATACATTTGCTTTTACTTGGTTCATAGCCCTGCGACTACTACTCCAAGACTCACGATCCCTTGGACTGTTTCAATTGGGCAATCCACTAAATTCTCTCTCGAAGAACCTTCAGACAAAGAAGTCGAATACATAAATGAGAAAAATGTAACACCCTATACTTTTCTATGCAAGTATAACAATAATCAAAAGAAAGCACTATTTTTATAGACAAGAATTGTAGTTGAAGATCGAAGCTCGATATTGGTGTCACTCTTACTACAGCAGTTGCGCTTAGTAGAGTTACAGCACAATAGTAGAAAAGAAACGACACAGCAGAATAAATTTGGAACTTTGTAAAAAAATGATGTTGAAACTTGTGGCTGAACCCCTCTGTTAAAGGGTATTGGGCACGCCTCGGTTCATCCAAGACGTATCCATGAACGCTGATCTAATTTGAGAAGTTTGACTTGTATCCACTTAGGGGCACCTCCATTCAGCTTAGGGCACCTCTATTGCTCCAACTTGAGACGCCCCCATTGAACCAAGGCGCCTCTAATACTAAAACTTCATCCTCAAAGTTTATTTCCTTTGGGGTGCCTCCATCCATCTAGGGCGCCTACCACCTCTCACTCAAGGCGCCCTCTACTCAACTGAGGTACCTTGAGTAATGTTCATCTGAACTTCATTTTTGCTCCAAGCTCCTACAAAATATGTTAATTCAAACTAACAAAAAATACATACAAAACAAAGTTAGCATAGATAATTATAATTATGAATTAGATCATGTCTGACTAAGACCAGTATCTAGTCTTTGTCTTAACTTAGATTTCTAAAGTGGATCTAAGTTAGACCAATGCTTACAATCTCATTAGGACTCATCCTTATTGGATTTCTCTCCTCAAGTTGCTTACCTCCACTTATCATTTGCAAACTTACTTGACCTCTGACTCCAGTCCCATTGGGACTCATATTCACTGAATCTCTCTCCTATAGTTGTTTACCTCCACTTATCATTTGCATACTTACTTGGCATCTAATCTACCATATCTTCCTCTCAGATGCCCCATTTGGACTTCAACCAATGTGTCAGGTCATACTGACCCAATTAAATTTCCTGTCAAATATCAGGTCCTCTCTGAGCTATATGACCTTTTGCCAGTTATATGATCCTCCTGATCTAACTGGATTTCAATCAAGTGTTTGGTCCTTTAGACCCGTCAAGTCTTTCAGTCTGCACATTTGGTCCAAGCATTATAAAACACATTACCTAATTTTAACCATTTATCACATATTAAAATTTAAGTTTGATTATTAGTGTTGACTGCACAAGTCAGGTTCACGGGACTCTTCTTCCCTACGCCCTCCTGATCAGGTCATAGGCTCATGGGGCTCTACTCCCCTACGTCCTCATAATTGGATCTCCACCTCACGGGGTTCTGCTCCCCTACGCTCTCTTGATCAGCTCACAGGCTCACGGGGCTTTGCTCCCTTATGTCCTCCCGATCGGATCTCCACCTCACGGGGCTCTGCTCCCCTATTCTCTCCCGAATGCTCATAGGCTCACGGGGTTTTACACCCCTATCTCCTCCCAATCAGATCTCCACCTCTCGAGGCTCTACTCCCCTATATCCTCCCGATCAAATCATAGGCTATGCTCCCCTACATCCTCTTGATTGGATCATAGAAATATAGGGATATGCTCCCCTACATCCTCCCACTCGATTCCTGCTTGGCTCAATCAGATCTCTGATTCGCAGAGCCCTGCTCCTCAACTCCTTATAAGATGGGCATACATATAAAAAGACATATTAGCCCATAATTAGAGGTTGGCCCTTTTTTTTATTAACCTATTATCTCATTATTTGGGCAAGACCCAAAAAGTCAATGAGTCTTTAAGTCAAAAGTTCATTCCATAATTAATATTGCGTTTGAGATTGTCAAAGGCACATAAGACTATATCTTTGTGCAGAATACAAGATATCAATAGTGTGTGAGTGATGAGACTACACACTACAATGAAGATATATGAATTTGACATATCCATTATGTTGATATAACGTTTAATTAATGTAGAGGTTACAAAGGTGTTATAAAAGAGTCCCTTCCCCGTGGGCGCATGCACATCTTGCATTCTTCTATTACTATCTATCTTTCACAATTTCTCCTCCTAACTAACTTGAGAGTTGGAGTGGCTGCGTCGATGACCCCCTGACCTGCTTGCTAACGTTCTTTCTCCTCGACCTTGTGATTTTGTAGGCAATCCCCTTTGAGATTTTTTCTCCTTCGAGGTCATGTCATGGTCAACTTTAAAGTCATCTCACTCTTGGTCCAATTTTGATCGATTTCAAACGGGCCTTGGTCAACTTTAAAGTCATCTCACTCTTGGTCCAATTTTGATCAATTTCAAACGGGTAAGTGAAAGTTAATACTAAAAAAAAATAGTTCGGTGTACGAAATTCTTACTATACGGGGTTTCAAGGATGGATCCAGTGAAAGTCAATACTATTTGACTATTTTTTAACTTACACAGTTCAAAAGATAATGGTGTGCCTTACACTTTATTATATATAGTGCAGGAACAATTTCAAGGTCTGGAATTTCATTTGGACAGCTATTTCTTGTTATCGGGGCTACTGCAAGAGATCCTAGTCAGTTAGTGTGCATTTTTTTTTTTCCTTTCTCAGAATGATTGTCTTTTCGGTCGAGCTAATTCGCTTATTTGTTACTTTCTCTTATCATATTGCTAGCACTAAATGGTCTTTCAAAAGGTGATTATTACATTCGTTTTAGACCTCTCTTACCGTTCATATCCAGATTATGTAAAAAGATATAAATCATGATGTCAATTTACGATCAATCGGAGGTTTTTTTTAAAAAAAAAAAAGATCTTCCAATTATTACAACCACCGATGGTAGATCGATGGGGAAAGCAGTTGGCATGTCTTGTTCCATAGCCAGTTGCAACCTTTCGTACATCAATCAGAAGCTACAAAGATCATGTATTTTCTGAACTGACCTATAAGTTGGGAATTTAACAAGTAAAATGCAATCCTCAGTTTGTCAGATGCAATCTTTGGCTGTGTTAATTAGCCAATTTGTTTATCATCTGCATTGTCTGCGGTTCATGTTTATATGTGCATAAAAGAACTCCGAGATGCCATTGCTCAGTATGAAGTCATTCATAATTAATGGAATTTGAAACTTAGGAATTCTTCGCCCAGATCTACTTACACAGAGACTATAATTATCCCCGGGTCCTGGTGTCAGGATAAGACATCAAGATTATTATCTAGATACCTATAATTTGAACCCAGTAATGATTTATTTGTAAGATTTTTTCCTCTAAATGGGGATCGTAATTAAATGATGCTGGACTTCTGCGTTGGCCGTTGTATGCGCTTCCCGATTTATCCTGGTGGCCGATGAAAAATTTTCATGGGACTAAAATGGCCACACAAAGATATTCAATAAGGCCAACTAAAATTATTTATATATTGGTATGTTCAACCTTTGTCATAAGATCCACAATTTCCTTAATTATTAAGTTTCGACTCCCCTCATGTTATTATACTAAACTCATTTGTTCTGTATTTTAATATATCCATGTGCAATTTGATCTACTTATTTAAGTATAAGTCTTTCTTTAGGATCTCAATCGGACAAATTCAGCTTCTTCGAGTGTGTGCGGCCAAACAAGCCCATATGTCAAGCTAGTTGAAGACTTGGCCATCAAAATTGGATCTTCTAGTACTAATATAAGCTTACTGTTTTTTAATATATATATATATATAATTCAGATATCTAATTTTTTAAACGGATTAATCAATCAATATTATAAGTGACAGAAGAAATAAAGGGTTCTGAACGTTATGATGGAAGTATGTTAGAGGAGCAAGCTGAAGAATTAATCAAGTGCCTGTCCACTGAGAGATTTCAACATCTATGTCCTAAAATTTAAATTAATTTTTTTTTTAGGTCAATCTGAAAAAGTAATCCTAAAATACGTATTTTTTAAAATTTAAAAATAAGATGATAATAAAAAGAATAGTGGGAGAGCAGATGAGACCTGAGATTGATTGATTGATTGGTCATTGATGGTATGCGAGGTCTCATAATAGAGCATGTGACGGGAAAGCTATCACCCAGCACCACACCTCCCCCAACCCTACCTTGGGCCCACTTGAATCCGACGTGGGGCCCGGGTAAAACCTAATGGCTGGAAGGGCCGCGGCCACGTGACCGCACGTGAAGCCCACGTGACCGCCATCCCCGAATGTCGCCGTGGAAGGCGAAGGAGCAGACGCCACGTAAATCGAGTCGTCGCTGTCGTCATCCCAACTGCACGGCGACCATAGCAGCGCTGGTCCCTGTACCTTCTCCCACATTGATTATTTTTTGAGAAATACCTTCTTGTTTTTTTTAATGAAAATTATTAATAGATTTGTCAACAATGACTAACCTTGTCAAATCCTATAAATTCAAGTATTTTTGTTTTTTCTTTCTTTCTATTATTTATTTATGTTTTAAATTATAATTTTAAATACCATCATTGACTAATCCACAACTTATAAAATAATTTGTTTTACAAAGAAAAAATTAGGAAGACAATAAATTTCAAAGTAAAATAAAAAATGGTTGAGTGCTAAGTAAAATGAACTAAAAATATTCTAAATTGTCGAGGTAAGTTGACTAACAAAATAACTGTAAATTGACTTAATAAAAAAGATAACTAGATAGGTCAACTAATTAAAAGAATTGATTAAATATAAAAAAGATGAATAGACTAAATAAGTTGGACAAATCACATAATACAATTAGATTGAGTATATTATAATAATTTTTCTTTAAAAAAAAAAAGGAAAACGTCACTTCATTATATCTATCATATCCATTTTTTCCTACATGAATTACTATAAAAAAAATACTTTATAAAACAATTATAAATTTACTTTTATTAATCTATAATTAACAAATTACGAACACAAATAGACATAAATTAATTTCATAAATAATTAAGTTTCAACTTCTTTAAACATTATCATCTAGATTTTCTTTATAAAATGCAAAATTGAAATGAAATCCACAACCTTCTAATTTTAATATGTTCTAAACTAAAATTCTAAAAATTGTTCCCATTAGTTTCTTATTGACTACAGCAAGTCAGCTAACAGAGCTCAGAGACTTGCTCACAAACTAAACAATTTGCACTGATTGACCTTAGTGATAGATGGAATTATGATTCGATCTACGGTAAAGTAATTCTATGAACCCCACCAACTAAGATAAGATCCATGCACTAAACAATTCTATGATTTGATCCATGCAACCCCACATTATCACTTCATGCTTCAGAGCTCAGAGACTTGCTCACAAACTAAACAATTTACAACTTAATTCAAACAAAGAATTAAGATAAATATCAAAAGTGAATTCCTTATATGGAATTAAGATTGGGTCTACAGAAACATAATCGTATGAAGCTCACCAACTAATATCCATGTACTTACAAAGTAAACAATTAACACTGCTTCTAATGATGATTCAACTCGATTGACTTTAGCAAATTTCAAACGGTGAGTTGGCTAAGATAATTTTGAACTCGACTCAGTTGAAACGGAGAGTTAACATAGATATCAAAAGTGAATTCTACAGTAGTGCAATTGTCTGAACCCCACCATCCATGTAGTTACAGACAAGCAATGAACAAAGTACACAGACGAATCAAATTATTTGAGAGGAGAGTTGATGACAATGGAGCAAAGGAAAAGGAGGTGACTTGTACCTGGACTTGATCCATTCCTTTCTCGAGCCGCATTATTCCTTCTGAGGCGAGTCCCCATCAGAGGTCATTTCAGTCTCATCTCATTGATGCCACTTAATCAGACACTGCCAGGTCCATCTATCTAATTACAAAGGAAGTAGCAAGTGTCATGAGAGAGATAGAGAGAGGCAGCTGGCCAGATCTCCCTGGCCAAGCGTTTCAAGAGATAAAGAAAGAAACCATGAAACCAAAATTACCTCATCATGAGGGTATAAAGTGGCAGGTAGAGATGAGTACCCCCTCCCATACATTGTTTCCATAAGTTGGAAATCAGAGGTTCGGAGGAGTACTTTAATGGCTGCCATTCAAAGAGAAACATTGCAGACCTAGTCAGTACGGCAGCATATGGATGAAAAAGCAAAAGGCCAGAGAATGCAGGAGAAAATCTAAGGGATGAGTTGTAGATTTGATCTAAGTGGAAGTCAATCTGCTACTACTTGATGATGGTTACAAGAAGTAGCAGGGCCCACGGAGGTTCATGAGGATGGCAGAGCACTGATTGGTGGTCGATAGTGGGCCTCATGAGACATGACAATGTCAATGTGTCCCTTTCTCTCTGAGTGAATAAGAATTCAGTCAGTCTATCACAGCCCAAACTGTAGTG
The DNA here is from genome assembly GCA_037833815.1 of Zingiber zerumbet. Lineage (NCBI taxonomy): Eukaryota > Viridiplantae > Streptophyta > Magnoliopsida > Zingiberales > Zingiberaceae > Zingiber > Zingiber zerumbet. The sequence goes on along the minus strand of JBBMJZ010391047.1, from coordinate 8,024 downwards.
GACTCAATGATTGAACCGGTTCGAGAATGGGTTCGGTTCGGGTTTGGATGAATTTTGCCAGCATTTAAGAATTAAATTCATGATTTTTTTTAATGGACGATCAAATACTGAGTTGAGTTGATGAACCATTCGTTATGCTGTTTTTTTATTGACCAGTAAAAAAATTATATGAAACTAAACTAGTTAATCCAGGATTAATCGGTATACATTGAATAACTAATGCCAATTAAAAAATATTGAAGCTTTATTACCCTCAAATTAATTATTTTTTAAGGGATGTTTGATTTCTTACTAAAAGTCAGATTAACATTAATGGCTCCCCAACCAAATCAGAATTAGCCTAGTCTTAAAATATCAAATAATTGTCTTATAATCCAAATTTAATTATGTAGTTTAACTAGTTTGGCTTCCACATCTAATTCATGAATTAATCTCAGCTAGAAGAAAAAGGAAAACTGTGTCTTCTTCAAAAATGGGACTGGAAAAAAAAAACAGAAGAAGAAGAAGAAAAAATAAAGTGTAGGTTTAGGCTTTATGTTGAATCTAGGGTTTTCAGTGACTCCTAGAATATCTAGGTCCACCACTACTTTGCTATCAATGAGGCAACTGTAGGCCTAATCTTCAGTTCTAGAATTGTGTTGCTACACACAGACACACAATTTCATGGCCTAAGGCTTCAGGATAAGAACTGGGAGTCTGTACCTTGAGAATTCGCGCTATGTTGCCAGAAAGCAAGACAAGACGTGGATAAGCAGGTAAAGAGGAAAAAGAGATCAATTACCTGGCTTTGTGCCCTTGTGCTCTGCTCTGCCCTGCCAATTAATGGTGTTGGGATCAAGGTCCAGCTGCCGAGCAGTCAGGAGATATCACTATTTGAAAGAGTTTTCTTCAGGAATTTCAAGTACTGGAGTTCCCTTCAGCCATTTTTGCACGGTCGAAGCTTTTTTGTTTTTATTATTCTCCTCCTTTGGAGTCTTAACTTGCTGTTAGTGCCTTTGCGTCTGCTCATTCTCCTCTGGGTAATATTTTTGTGCTCTTTCTGGTCCATTTTCTGTTTTCTGCGAGAAAGTTTGGATCTTTCTTCTGTTCTAGTAAGAAAAATTGAATCTTTGGCTGAAATATCCTTGTGTTGCTGCTACAGGACACAGTGGATGCTTGTAAAGTGTGAGATCTAGAAGCTGAGCTGAAACATTGCATATCTTTGAGGCAGAAAAAATAGGCTGATAGGCTCCAATTCTATCATGAACTCCTTCCGTGGATGATGAGGCAAGGGCAAGAAACCACACGACCAAAGATGACAAATGGATCATCGGATCTGTTCTCTATGTAAGTGTACATCTTACCCAAGTTGACTTGCTGCATGACATGTTCAATTCTGTTCATGTTTGTCGTTGTGATCCATTGCATGCTCCGGTTTGATATCTTACCTCATCTTTAATGGATTTGTCCCAAGACCTGACGATGAATTCACTGAGTTGGTATGGGAGAATGGACAAATTTTGATGCAGAACCAGTCCAGTAAAGGTAGGAAGAGCTCTTGTGTAAGTAGTGACTTCTCCCCCCGGTATGGTACGGTACAAGAAAAGGAGAGCAGGGCAAAAGTTGGTAGTGAGCATCCACCTTCAAGACATTCTGCCAACAATGGAATGAATGCTCAGGATGATGATGTTGTGTCATGGATCAGTTATCCGATCGAGGAAATTTTGCCAAGTGAGACTCTCCAGAATGATTATTGTGCTGAGTTCTTGAATGAGTTCTCGGCATTTGATGTGAATCCTCTTTCAACGCACAGGAGTAATGTTGCTGGAACCGGTCGAACAGCCGGGTTAGGGCAAGAAGCTAGAAGCTCAAACAATGTGGAACATGACCATATTGCTATACTGCCTAATTGGAGTAGTTTGGGCTCGAGCAGAATCAGGGCCAGCCATCTACAGCAATGTCCAGCATCAGCTCTTAATTCAAAATTAACAGTAGTTGGCATCAGAAGTAGTGATGATAATGTAGCTCAAGAACCACAATGCCAGGATGTGATGGACAGAAAGTTTCAGAATCAGGAACTAGCAAGTTGCAAGCAGATGCAACAACAAGGCGGTATGGGAACTCTGATGAACTTCTCACATTTCATAAGACCTGCCGCACTTGCCAAGGTTGGCCTCCATAATGCTACTGGACTGCAAAGCATTGAGAAAGCATTAACTCCAAGCAGAAATCCGGTCACCTTGACACTTGTTGAGAGAACTAGAGGTAGTAAGGAGGCTAACAAGGTACCAGGGCAATCAGGCTCAGGTCCACACAGGTTGGAATTCGGATCAGCCATGAAGACTCGTCAAGGCAGAAACTCTGTTGAATTTTCCAATAAAATTAGCGCAGGAGATACTCTGAGGAACAATAACGAGAAGCACACTAAATTGCTAGATGATCTTCCAAGTTCGAGCTTTGCAGCCAGTGTGGCCTTGTGTAGGCCTGACATCAGAAAAGATCCTGAAGCAGTAATACCATCTTCATCTGTGTGTTCAGAGAATATCACTGGAGCTGCATCTAATGAACCAAACCATGGTGAGAAGAGAAAAGAATATGATGCAGAAGATTCTGATTACCTCAGCCACAGCGAAGTAAGTCAGAGATAACAGCACAAGTTTTGCCAAATATCAGGTTGTATCAGATTTCACTTCTAAATTGTTTTGAGGCAAATACATGTAGGATCTCCAAGATGAGTCCATCAATATAAGAAAACCGCCAAGTGGACGTGATGCAAGAACAAAGAGAAGTCGGACTGCAGAAGTTCATAACTTGTCAGAAAGAGTGAGTGCATGAGCATAATTTGTCACAGATGTTCTAAAAATTTCCATTAAAAACAGATAAACTAGCCGAGTTGCTTTCTATTCCTTTAATTGGGTTAAGCACGGACTGAATGCATACACTTTCTATATGCAGCGGAGAAGGAACAGGATTAATGAGAAAATGCGTGCACTGCAAGAGCTTATCCCCAACTGTAACAAGGTAAGATATATTTCAATTCTTTGCAGTAAGTAATATCATCGGTTTCTGTTGTTGAGTTACATGTAAATGTCAATAGTATTATAGATCTACTTGTAATATTTAGTTAGATTAACAATATACATGGAAAGAGCAGATTATCGAGGAAAAATAATCTAATTAACCCCCATAACCTTGTATCAAAGCCCCCCTTTACCTGGAACAATGTTGGGCCCCCTATGGAGACAATATACAAGCGAGTAGGAAGTGACAAAAAGAAAATAAAATTCCACCTCTTAATCTTAAATCTCCAAATGAGAGCCATTAAAGTATCTTTAAAATATCGAGAGCTCTCCTATCTAAGGTAGTGTTTGGTACACGTGAATGGAATGACATCGGAACAGTCCATTCCTGTATGATTGAATTTCAATATTTGGATAAATAATTTGAGATGGAATGATGCATTTCAATAAATAGTTCATCCTACTCAATCCATTTCATACTTTAGAAGAAAGAAACTTCCATTCCACTTCATCAAATATAATACATATTAACAAACTAACATCTCAAAGTTACAATTAAGATAAATTAAATGAGTGAATTGGGTAGGCTGGTTAGGTCAATTAAATTGAGCAAGTCGAGCAAGCTACGAGGGCCTCACAGATATGGTTTAAAATCTCATTCCTTCCTAGGGTTTCAATCCCCGGCTAGTTAGGTCAGAAGAATTAGATAAAAAATAAACATAGATTGAAGAATTACACTAGATATACCATTTTAATATTATAGCCAAAGAAAGGAGCAATGAAGCTGGGGCATAATCTCGTAGAGCCAGTGAAGCTGTACTTCGGCAACCATGCAGCTATATAAATAAACTCTAATTTGGGTTTCATGAAAGAACAAAGGACATTGCGATCAATTGCCATTTCATCAAAGGGAAAGTGGATTTCAGTGAGTTCATCAACTTGTTTATCAATTCTAATGACCAACTAAGGGACTTGTTAATCAAATCCTGAAGTGGATTTAGAATTAAATGTATCTATAACAAACTGAATTTCGATAATATATTTAAATCACTTTGATGAGCGGCGTGGACCTAAATGTAAGTATCAATAGTATCATGAGCATACTTATAATATTTATTTGAATTAATACCATACACAGGTAGAGGGGATTACTGAGAAAAAATAAACTAATTTTATTCCAGTAAGAGTGTCGTTAAGTAAAATAAGTATAAGCTGATTCAAGTGTATAATTTCTTGAAGGTGGACAAAGCTTCAATGCTCGAAGAGGCCATTGAGTATCTTAAAACACTTCAGATGCAAGTTCAGGTAAGAACTTGATTAGATGAATTGTCCAGTTTGTTTTGCCACACTCAGCAATTCTGTCATACAAAACAGATCATGTCCATGGGAAGCAGGCTGTACCTGCCACCCCCTATGATGTTTCCACCAGCAATGCAGCACATGCATGGACCAATGGCCGCTCATTTCCCTCCAATAGGTGTTAGAATGGGGTCAGGCATGGGACTAGCCCCAGGTTGTCCCATGATTCCAATTTCACCTATGCATGCATCACAATTTCTTTGCACTTCAAGTTCAGGGATACCTGGCTTGAATGGAGTACCAGGACCTGTAAATCCTTCGATATTTGGAATACAAGGTCAGGGATTTCCAGTTTTGATGCCCAGACCACAGCAGTTTGGTACATTGGCAGGGTTTTCTTTGAATACAAATGCCGAGTCTGTGGTACATACAGACAATGCTGTTGGAGTTGCTAGTGACCAGCAACAGCAGCAGAACTTGAATGTAGAACCAAGCACAAGTACAGATGAAACACAAATGCAGGTATCCACCCAGATTCATGATTGTCGTGTGCACCTATTTATTTAATCCAGATATATCATGCTCGATAGATCTCATCTCAGTTAGCATCACATTATTAGCTTTTACAAACCAATCATGCTTGATTCTTGTTTCCATATATCAACCATTTCCATTGGTTAATGGCAGCGACAAAACACCACATGTCTATGTAAGTAGATAGATGGAGTATTCAGATTATGGTAGAAGAAGGTATGTCTTTGTAGATACTTTGAATGCAAAATTTTGAGCAACTTACTAGCAATAAAAAGATAAATCGTATGTATTGATATTCCACAAGTGGTTAACAGGTTCCAGTCATTAATCATTAACAATGGACACTACTTGTGAATCTCACATGGGCACCCCATGGAAAAGATGGTGTATAAAATTTGCCAGACCTAATTCTCGAACAAGGTTTGGCATTGCAGCTCTGGCAAATGTAGCTTGCTTGCTTGCTAGTGAAACAACACCTATAATTATGAACCCAACCAAACAAGTTTTCTTCTTTTTGGGGGGTTAATTTCTTGTGTAATTGCTGCCATCTAGTTTTCTTCCCTAGCAATACATCCTCGCTTAGTTTTTTGTTGCTGTATGCTTGTTTTTGTGGGTAATAGATGAACTTGTTAGTTTATATGCCAAATGGATATGTGATGAATTAGAGAGTGCATACATAACCACAGGAAAACAGAAGGCTAACAGATGAGCATGTAAGTTTATTTATTTGCCAAACAAATATTTTGATGAACTAGAGTGCATACCTATTCAGGGGGAAATCAAGAGATTGTATAACGGCTATCGATCTCTCTACTGTTGCTACAAGTTCTGTGCACAAGAGGCTAAGCAGAGGATATCTAAGCGTGCCTTTTGTTCTACGTTCCGCCAGACAAAGAGTCGGCAGTGGCCATGGATAGTTGCCGTTTGCACGTCGTGTGTCTAGGGTTCAATTATCAATCTTTAAGTGATCGAGGACAGTTAAAAAGAAACAAAAATGCTGTTCTTCAGCATTTTGGCGTAGTTTGCTGGAGAGCTGCATTCATCGGAGTTATCGTAGGCTACGGTCTACTCAATTGTGGCATTCGATTGAGCAATCCATACGTTGAAATGTTGCTGACAAACTAAATTCAAAAGTAGGAGGAGGTGGTACTCACAGATGACGAAGCGCAGAAACGACGTCGATCTTCTTGGTTCTCTCTTCTGCTTGAATTGAAGATGGGCGCGAGGCATCGGAGCCCGTAACGATACAAGATAACAACGTTCGACTTCGACCAATGGCGTCGTCCATTAGCAATCGAGGTCGAAGAGAGGAAAGGGCGAGCAGACCTGGAAGAAGACTCGCCACACAGTGAGCTAGTGGGCCTTCAGGTAGGAATTGGGCCTTTGGGGCTTAAAAATATAACCTGGTCCAAATTACTATCATATTCCCATTATACCCTTTTTTCCATTTTTTTAACAGCGAAATTGAGAACAGTACATTGTTAAACGGATCCAAAAAAAAAATAAAATATAGGAAGAAAAAAATTGAATGTGGAAAAAGAAAAGAGTATAATGAAAATGTGATACATATTGTTCTTAAGCAGTTGAGTAAATGTAGATATTAATTTGTTTAATAATCAAACCAAACCAGTTAATGTTTAGACTTAGGAGTGGTTGCCACTTTCATGGATGATTATTTTAATAGATTTTGAGATTAATTTTTAATTGATGTAAAATCTCTCGTTGGGTATCTGACGGTCGTTATACTAGGATAAATATCCTCCATAATTACTCCCTTTCGCTAAAGTGATCACGTCACTTTTTTTTTCTCTCCAACAGTACTCCTCCTCCTAACTCTTTTCCTTGTTAAGTACTAAGTTTATATTATATGATCTTATCTTAAAGTGGAAAGATGAGATATTGGGCAGACAGTTCTGATGTTGATTGAGTGAAGACTCCTCGTTAAAAGAAATGACTTCGAGTGGTCCTGCGTGTCAAAAAGAACGTCAACAATCGGGATAGGGAAGAAGTCCTTAGTACAGACACTCCTACACTTAAGTCACTAATTGAGCTAAGGGCAATGAACAGTGGGGAACAGTAGTAATAGATGAGTAGAATTGTGTAGTCTCGCATATCTGCGCATGTAGATGGAAACTCCCTTTTATAACGTTACTATTTATTTGTACACGAATGTCAAAGCATTTCTAAAAAAGGAGAGGTTATAAAAATGCTCTAACACATTTCCCAAAATAAACCCGTTATCCCTACATTTGGCAGGATGAAAGCTTCTAGTGTGCAGCCTGCATATGGAATATTTTTTGTCATCGATGGCACAAAACGTAAAAAAGAATGTGAGGTCATTGGGTGAAGGAACCCTTAATTTGCTTAATTAACAAACCGACTGAGTTCCTCTTGTAGTCCGGTCAGTTGACGTTTGCAAGAGCAACTAGGTCGAATTTGAGGAATGTTGTTGGGGACTCATCCTTCATTCGGCCTCTCCATTTGACCCTAGAGTTTGGTTGAACCAAGTGTCCACTTTGTCCGATTGGCTAAATTACTGGGTCAAAATAGTTAATCATGCTAACTCTGAGTGATAAAGAGGACCTTGCTTTGGATGACACTGACTCAGCTTAGAGGTTCCGATCGGTCCAAGAGTCTGATTGGATGACCACTCGATCGGGATGATCGTATGTCCTAGGCTCGAGTGTTAACCTCTCCTTGACTTTGACTGTCATATCAACCAGCCTCCTTGACTTTGATCCGACCTGAAGGCCCCACCTTATTCACCGTATCATCCTATGCTATAACTTTTTTACATCCAACACTATAGTTTTTGATATCATGTACTATATATAAACTAGGGTTCTAAAAAAATTATGAACTGCAATTTTTATTATTGTTTCCTTAAATCATGTACTATATATAAAAAAAATTAATATGAAATTCATACATATAAAATTTGGTTTAAGCATTTGGAATAGTGTTGACTTTAAAGCTAGTGTATATTGTTGTTTGCTGAAATGGCTGGCATCCTTCTCAAGTGCTGTTGTTTATTGAAGTTTTGGGCAAGAGGGAGAGCTGAGGCTGGCCATGGAACCTGTAGAAATTAGCTCAGAAGATCAAAATAATGGAATTTCAAACTAGTCGACAATGCGAGCAGTTTGTTGACTTACAGATATCGGCATAGCAAGCCTGCTTTGAAGCAGCATCTTC
>JBBMJZ010391031.1:0-14573 GCA_037833815.1 Zingiber zerumbet | reverse complement strand
CTGTGGTCGTAGCATCCTTATATATTAGCTCAAGACCAAAGGGCAACGTTAATAATCATTTAAAGATCATTATTTGTCGGCTGTGAAGCATTCACTCAGGTGCATTAATCTTTCTTTAATGCATCTGTTACATAAGCAACAAAAATATTTACATGGCAAAATGTTGGTTGTTCCACTTGGGCAAATTTTATCCTGACCGCGGCACGTGTGAGTCGTGCTCGCACACGAGTCAACATGGTTCAATACAATCCATGTCCTGGATTTGCACTCCCCTGCGCACCCACGCGTGAGAGAGAGTCTCTCCATGCATTTATTCACATCATCAATGCATGTGAATCAATATAAACCAACCAATATGTCTTGAAACTTCCAATGTAGGACTAATATCCCATTCACAATGAAACTTCATGCCTCTTCTACCTCTTCTCCATTCACATATATATCCAATATATATAGAGAGAGAGAGAGAGATGCTTGAAGAATCCTGTCTGCCAATATCATGTCCCATTTGAGATCGTGTTTCATGCTATTTCTTATTGTTATACTTGCACTTTGGTTTTCAAACTTAGTTGTGTAATAATTGTCTTAGTTAAGGATTTTAACCCTGTGGTACTCTTTTATTCGATTACAGTATTTGTTATGTGTTAAGGCATACAGTAATTTTATGTTTTCCATATTTTTGAGTGGATTGAGTAAATCCCTCTATCATGTAGTTGATTGTCTTATATTTTTCACTGTGTATTTATTCCTGATTTGTGGGTTTATATCATATTGTATAAAACATTATCACAAGAAGATACCGTCTATTTCGTAGAACAAGTACACCTCGAGATATGACAATTAGACTCTAAGATTAAAAGATATAATTACTGTAATTATTATTATATTTCTTTTTATATTGGACCCTAGAATTATTATTATTATACTTGTCGTACCAGGAGATTGCAATGAGTAGTATGAGGTATAACTTCTATTATTATTATTATTATTATTATTATTATTATTTAATCTCTAAAATAACTGTTATTTTTTCTTCCTCTCGATGTCATAACTTGCTCTTGTTCTCCTTCTCCTCGTTTGTTTCTCCTCTGAAGTTCACCGTCCACGACCCTACCATCCCCTCCTTTCTATTTAACTTCTACCGAGCCCACCAGCCGAAAGAAGACGAAGATGAAAGGATATAGTAATGTATTTTAATCACTTTCGCTTTTTCCTCACTTTTAATGTAATAAATTAACGATGAATAATAAAAAAAAATCAAGCTAAGTACCAACTTTTATCTTTAGCGTGTTCCAATAATTTTGAACAATTTTTATATGTTTTTTCAATTCTAAAAAATAGAATGTATTCAAATTAAAACATAAACAAAGACTATAATACTGACCACCCTTGATTATTTTATTATAATCTAAGCTCTTTCAACAGATTAATTTGGGAGACGTCTTGGTTTCATCCACCATCAAATTAAATTTATGATAAGTTAAGAATATACGTGAATTATCTTATCTAAAAATTTTATCTTAAATTTAAAATAAGGTAATTAAAAATTTTTTACATTAATTATCATATCTATTCCCTAAATTTAAATTTAATAAATAATAATTATTTAAATTTAAGGAATGTAACATCTATTCTAAAAATAAAATAATATATCTTTTTAATGTCTCTCCTTCTACTTATTCTTTTACATTTCTTTCCTTACACTCATTTTTTAAAGAGAAATGATTTACTCAATAAAAAAATCTCAATGAAAAGTTACATATAAAGTGATGGGACCTACAAAAAATGAAATGGTAGTGTATGTATCTATCCTTAAACTTTTCATTGAGATTTTTTTATTAGCATATCACAACTCTTTTTTAAATATAATAATAAAAAATAGAAGAAAGGAAAAAAATAAAAAAATAATTTAAAATAATAAAAATTTTAAGATAATTAATATAATGTATAGTAAAAAATAATTATCTAAATTTAATAAAATAAATTTTTTAATTTAAATTTTCAATATAATGATAGAAAAATACATTTCAAAGAATTAATGCAGTGAAGGCCGAGCAAATGACCTTATTTGAATTGACCTAAATGGTCTTATTTATACCTGGGACTATGTTCAATACGCATTAAGCTTTGGATGAATGGAATGCCTTATTTGGGTCATCAAAATAGTCATAAACAACACTGTAAAGCAAAGGATACTCAGCTAAACCAATCACATCTAAAGAAGATGAAAATAATCCTAAAATAGAGAATAAAAAACCACCAACAGCAGATTAAGTTCCAACAATTATATCATTGCTTTGTATTTTTGCTACAAACCCTAAAACGATATGTACAGTAACTATTTTAGTATTACTACTTTTAATTTTTAGTTTTATTATTATTACTATTATTAGCATCACGGTCGACGATGCGGACTCGACTGCCTCTCCTCTCCTCCGCCTCCGCCTCCGCCGACGGGTCTCGTGGCGGCGTACAGATCCGTCATCGGCCGGTACCGCTTCGTCCTCCGCCAGGGTCCCATCTCCTCCTCGTCATCGATTCTGCCGAGGACGGAGGCATCGGGCGGCCGCGTGTTGACGGATCGAGGAGAGGAGGAGGAGGAGGAGGAAGAGGAGGAGGCCGAAGAGGAGACGGTGGAGGCGGCCTCGGCGCTGCTTTCGCTGAGGTGCACCAGTAGCTCCGCCGCGGCCAGGTCGGCAGCGGTGAAGAGACCGCCGCGGTGTCGCGTGCGCACCGCCGCATGAGGAGGCGTAAGCAGGGGCTGCGATCCGCCGGTTAGGGTTCTTCCCATCTCTCTCGCCTCTCGCCTCTCGCCTCTCGCGCTCCCTCGTGTGGGCGTAGTTTTTTCTTCCTTTCTTTCTTTCTCTCTTTTTAAGAAATTTAATTCTGCCCTCAGATCTGCCAACACTTATCTCAAATTTCATTTCAGGTTACCCCCTCCTATTTTCAAATATGTCACCAATAAAAAAATAAAAAGGCGATTCAGATTAATATTCTCCGCGAAAATCATATATGATAATCTTCGGGGTGCTTCGTGAATATTATCTTACGGTTGTTGCCGTGGTGAACTGATCCTTCCTTTGGTTTTCTGTTTTCCTTCGACCAATAAATTGATGCGCTCCACGTGGCGGTGCGAGGGTCTGCGAGAATGGCTGCCCACAAAAAATGATGGGGAGTATTAGTGCCCATAAAATAACTATGCGCGACTTATCCATAGAAGGGGAACGACCTTCTGAATCTTTTAGCAATCGGATAATGGATAGGCTTAATTGTGATTTTGCATTATGCAGAAGCAAATAGTTGATGAACGAAGTTGCAGAAGGAAAAAAAATCATGAACAAAACTAGTTCAACTCACTTTAAGCCGAATTTATTGATTTAAAATCAACCCGTGGAAGCTAATTTCGTAATCAGCTTGTGGAAAGATCATTTGTTAATTGACTAGCCATAAAGATTTAGAACGACAAGATATTATAATGCAAAAAAAGGCACGTTTTTGGTTTTAAAAAAACGAAAACGACACTTTTTGATAATTTTACCGATCAATACCACGTTTTAATTGAGGATCTCTTGACAGTTTTTTTCTTCATCAAACTAATGCGGTTCGTCGAAATAGCTATTTTATCCTTTGCTTCTAGAATTTTCAAAAAAAAACAACTATTATTCTTTACTTTATTCTGAAAATAACTGAATCCTCTATTTGTATTCCAAATAATAGATTCAATTTGTAATAATGCCTACAATAAGCTTCGAGCAATGAAACCAGAATAAAAAAATATCAATTCATAAATTTTCTCTATTATATTCCTTAAAAGAACATAACTTCACGCACAGCTTGGAATTATAAGCACCAACAGTCCATGAAAATTAAGAGTATGTATTGCTACATTTAACTTTCGGTAGCAGAAAACCAGGCAATGTTTCATGAATAATTAGCACACAAATTGCAACTAGTTGTATTTTGAGTAGACCTTGAAAGAAAACAAAGCACTATAGTGTACAAAGGTCTCTTGACCATAAAATTACGCAGGAGATTCTGAACTCATGGTCGTCCCAATTACATTTTAACTCCACCATTGCTCTACCAATTCCCCCAAATAACTCTCAGGGGTTTGAGTTCGACAATACTCATGCTGGTGGGTGACATATTTTTAGTTCGACAGCGAGGAGCAACACGACTCTTAACGCAGTTTATGCTTGTCTTCCGAGCCTGGGGGCATGAGATGAACTGTAGATGCAAATTGTCATGCTGCCTCCAGAATCAATCCCTACAAAGTTCAGTATCAAAACAAACAATTAATAAGTTGAGGAAAATGGAATATACAGCTGCAAACAAACTTAAGTGGAAGAATAATGTAGGAGTAAAAATTAATATACACACACAACCAATGAAGGGTGATTAAATGCTTAAAATCCATTTGAATCCATCCCATCACGTGTTATTACAAGTATGTTGAGTATTAGCATGATGTAGTATAGTATGACCAAACTTTAATTCAACTAATTATCTAATTATTATAGTTTTATTTTTAGAAGTAAATCATCTAACAGTACTAAGGGAGTAAAACAAATTTGGATTCATCTCAAACAGTTTCAGTGTATGCTTAAGTGTATTAAGCATCAGCATAACGTGGTACTAGAGCATATCATTTTGGCCAGCGATTGAAACTCCAGGGTGGAACGTTATTTTAAACTTTGAAACCAGCACACGAATTAACTATCAGGGGTTGCTTGTTTGATTCTTGATGTAGGTAAAACTAAGTCATTAGATGCATTCATGACCTAAGCAACTAAGAGAAGTGACAGCATAGGACATACATCAAAACTTGAGCAAACACCATCTAAAAGCATTGTTCAATATTCTGCAAGTAAGATGCATGTTTGTGCATTTGAAGAGCTGCTACTTGACAAATGTTTTCAATTACGTTGCTCATGAATGCCAATGGCATGATGTGCTCCTTGGGAAGACTTTGTCATGAGTCCTTTATCTAATATAATGATAAGAAATCATTTAACTATTTAAAGCTTTTCCCTAAGAAATATAGATAGATGAGATTTGATTATTTGTTACTTGTATCATAATTCAATTGAGTAAATTAAATATACTCCATTGTGCTTGACTTGGGAGATGAGAAACTCCTGCATGCTAAAATCCATATGTCCAACACCTACATTTTGGAGAAAAAATCATGCCCCAAAATTAACCACGAGAGAAGTGGCATATCACATTTCCTTAACATACTAGTAGGTCCTCCCAGTTCTCTTTGTGGCATCTCATTGTCATCATGTCTAATATTTGGTTTTCTTTTTTGTTAATTCCTGAATTAAATGTCATTGACTTTGCTTGAGAAATCATGCTTTGGAATTGCTCTGAATGAATCAAAGCAAAGTGATCTTTATGCCAACCAAACTAAGACTAATCGTTGAGGGAAGTTAACTCCATGAAAATGCACACGAGTACAGTGTGCAGCTATTACACCACAAGCGGCGTGTGAGATATTATGAAGGATTTTTGTGACTTACTCCACAAAAAACCTTCTAGAAAGGTTGAAGATAAACTATGAGGCATAATTCCATCTATCATACTATAAGGGTGGCTACCAACTTTGAAAAGATTTCAAAATAGGGAATAGTGCATTTAATTTGCTTCCACTTTGTGGCCTTATAGAAGAGTCCGTCAATTGTCAATTAGCTGTGTAACTGCAGAAGGAAAATTGGATGCAGATACTTGAATTAGACAGACTTTTTCATACACCTGAACATTGGGCCAAGGAGTTGGTAATATGGCAGAATGATCATCAATGTGAAAACGAAATGGATATACAATATACCATATTCAGGCTATCCTTAAATGCTTCCATCTATCATATTTGGCTGGAAGAAACAGGATGTTTCAACAAAAGAGTTCTTCCTTTGTCGCATTAGAGAGGATGTCAGAAAAAGAATGCCTTGAGGAAGTCACATGATCATGGAATTTATCTGATAAACCTTAAAAAATAAAGTTGAACGAGTGAGCTGAGTGTTGTCTTTGCAAGATGAGTTGCAGTTGCACCCATGCATCATCACGTCGTTCCAAGGTGACCTTGCAAGTCCATGGATGTCTATTAAGAGGTTCAAAGGACCACGGCTAGTGTGAGATGCTAGAAACCCCCTAGAAAAAGCAGCATTCCACAACATGACTTTTATGGGCTAGTTGCAAGGATATCAAGGAACATGCACTGCTCTGTTTTTTTGGGTTTCCACACAAAAAATTTATGTATTTTTGAGATGAGAGCCATATGATTTACATGCAAACATAATAGAATATAGAAATAGGAAATATTGAACTACTTTACTGAGATATATATAAACTCATGATAAAATCCTAACCTAGAGGTATCAATGTACACTAAAGCCACTATAACTAATATCTAACAACTCTAATCTTCTTTTCTCGAGCTGGAGTAGACACTATCAGCTTGTTACATAAACTAGAAAAGTTTTCACAAAAGAAACAGAACACATGACCAGAAAAATGAAATCAAAATTAAGCAAAGCTCTGGAAAGTGAAGCCTGATGATGAAGCATGCAAGTAATGATACCTTCAAACAATGATCAACACACCGCCAATATCTTTGACTTCAAATAATCACTTTGACAAAGAGAGGATAAAGACAAAAGAAAAGGAAAACAACAATGAAGAGAATTCTCAGAAACTAATCTGTTTAGGTCTTCATTGGCTCAAGTGACAAAAGTACAACACAAAAACAAAGGAAGATTGAAAATCTAAGGGGTAAAGGAGAAGAAAAGGCAGAAGAAGAAAATCATATGTGGTAAGATCAAGGGTCAAAATAATAAGATATGTAATTTGGATGCATGACAGAGGAGAGGAGTCTTATGGGCACAAAAAAGGTAGCATGCATGTGGCCAATGCTGGTGAAACTGATTATTGATGGATGCTGGTTTCTACTAAGTTAAAAGGCGTCATAATGTCCGTGTCTCAAGCAAGCAGAGCAACAAGTGGTAGAAGCACGTGCTGTTAAGTGTTGCAGAAACACGGAGAAGGGAGGTGCCGAGGTGGTGTTGCATGGATGAGCACTATAACTGAGACTTAAAAATAGGAAATAGATGAGATTGCTGAAAATTAGATACGTGAGGGAAGGTAATTGCCAATGATCAATGTTTCCTCTTTAAGAGATTTTTTTTTTAGAAGCGCTGACCCTAGTAAGAGGCTCTGAGACCCATGCAGAATATAGGTTGCATTGCTTTAATGAAATAACAATTATATTGATATAATAAAATCATTGTATATCCCTAAGCTAGAGATACCAATGTGAGACTAAAGTCACTACACCTAATATCAAATAACTTTCATACTCCTAAGAATATTTCTTTTTCACATTACATTATGGTATATCTCTTGCCTTTGGAAAATAAGTTCCTACATGTATGATGAATACCGTCCAACTTAAGTGATGTGCTATGAGATTCTTTTGGTGTTTTTTTTACTTTTCATTTGTAAAGAATTTGACAAACCTCTAGAGAAAGCAATATCATGCGAACAAAAGTACAACAGAAAACGCAACGAGAGTGAAGAAATGCTCATAATAGAAAAACACATAAGTTGCACATGTTTACAACAGGCAGCGTACAGATTAAGTCTTATGCATATCAAAGAAAGGACATCGTCTAAGAAAATTGTATTAAATCTATATTTATACCTTCTAAACTCAAAATCTTCTAGATATACTCAAGTAACCCTTTTTTATTTTGCAGTCTATCTTGAGCAAACTAGCATATGAATGGAAATAGAAACAATAATCAAGAAAACAGACGAGCGCATCCAGATCCAGTTAACTTTAACTCAAAACCAAAAATAATTGAAATAAAATCAGATAGGAGATTGGAGGAGTTTAAACTAATGGCTAAATTTTAATCAGTGTTAGGTCCCTGTCTGTGTGAGAATATAATGCAATAAAGTTCTAACAGATGTAAATAGACACATTTAGAACTGATTAACAAAAAAATTATTTTCGAACAATTTAGACAAGAAAAGAAAGTTTAATAGGAGCATGAAGAATGAAGACTCACCAGTACTTAATCATGCCATCCCATCCACAAGTTGCAACTTTGCTTTGCTCCAATGGATGCCATTCACATCCAATGCACACCCCTTCATGACATTTTAAAGTCCTGAAGACTTTGCAACTCTTCCAGTCCCAAAACCAGCATTTTCCTTCTCCATCTCCAGACATTACAAATCGACCATCGGGTGAAAAGTTCACTTGGCATGCATACCCTGCTATAATGTGTCCTGCAAACCTCTTCTTCTTATTCAACTGAAATCTCTCCTTTGTGCTATAAATAAGTATTTGATTATCCAAACTCTGAGCAGCTAGCCAATTTGAATTAGGATGGAGAGATATTGAAGGCATGGAATGCATGTGAGGCTCACTGATATATTTGATAACAACAGGAATCCCAAACTCCCAAACACGAAGCGACTTATCATCACTTGAAGTAACAAATCTCCGGTTATTATCAACAAAGGTAATTGTATTAACTGCACCAAGATGTTGATCATACTCCTGTGTGATCACGCCAGAGTTCATATCCCACTGAACAATCTTCTTGTCACTCATCCCTGCTAGAAGGATGCTCTGCTTATCTTCGTCAGGATTAAGTTTCACCACGTATGGAATCTTCCCTGTGGAGAATGTAGAAATGACCTTCCCTGTCTCGGTGTCCCAATACTTTATGTGCTTGTCATATCCAGCACTCAAGAACTTGGTGCCATCATTCGAGAAACAGATGTCCCGAACTGCTTTAGAGTGGCCCATGTAGGTGCGCATGCACTTACCCGAGTTAAAGACATCCCATATCTTGACCTTCGAATCCATACCAGCTGAAAGCAAGAGGTGACCGTGCTTGGGAAAGAACCGTATTGCCGCAACTCCCTTTGTGTGGCCGCTCCACGTATGCACCCACCGTTTCGGTATGTAGCAGTGATCATTCTTAGCTTTTGCATCCTTGGGTGGCGCAATCCATGACCTTCCCTGGTAATCTCGCTCCTCCTTCCCATGGAATGTACTTTTGTCCGCATGCTCCGCCTTGTCTCCGCGTCCCTCTCCACGCTCCTTCTCGGCCTTCTTCTCAGCATATTCCTCAGCATACTTCTTCTGTTCCTCCGTGAGCTCGCCCTGGACAACATCCATCTTGCCGGACCAGGGGCTGACCTTATTCTTGAGAAGCCACTCATTAGTCGCTGGATTCTGAACCTCCGGATCAGCAGCCGCAGGATCAGCTTCTTCCGCACCGTCGGAAGTTTTCATCTGGAGGCGACGCCGCTTCTGTTCTTGCTGGGGCATGTTGTAGACAGAAAGGGCCTGATTCTTAGTTAACGTTTCGATGTCACCGACGAAGGAGAGGCCGGAAGGGTCAGTGGCATAGCCGTACTTGTGGAAGGTGTTGTACTGTTCATCGAAGAGAAAGGGCTGGATGGAGGCGTCCTCGACGAACCCGAGTTTGTGGTTTCGCATGCCCTGGGCGACGCCGTCCTTAGCGAACGGGTGAGCGGGGCCGTAGATGGGTGTCCAGAGCTGGTCGTAGGTAGGGTTGAAGCCCACGGCGTGCTGCCCTGGATCGAGGGGCCGATGGAGGGATCGGGAAGATTCAGCAGCCGCGAGAGCGAGGGTGGTGTCGTCAACGCGTGGGGCGGATGACTTCGCAGGAAGGCGGCGAGGGGACGAATCCGGTGACGAGGAGGCCTCCGCCTCCTCAGCCACCAGCGCTGGTGGATCCGAAGCACCCATAGATTCCCCTAGGGTTTCTTCCCCAAGTGGTTCCTCTTCGACTTCGTCGTCTCCGTCGCCGTCGTCGTCCTTGTAGTCGCGGAGGAGGTCCATGGAGACAAACCTAGTTCTACGGCGGCGGCGAGAGGAAGAGCAAATAACAAAAGAAGTACGGGAATCCCTCCGCCCAAATCGACCGGCGGAGCTTTTGAACCGACAAAAACCTCGCAATTTAACAGTTTACTCCTTTTTATTTTGGCATGCCAACCCTCACAAGTTTAAAGTATTGTCAAAAAATAATTTACCCAAATTTCCCTAGCCTTTTTTTTAAGTAATTTTCCACATAATATTTTGACAATTAAATAGAAATGTTAAGACATGTTTTGATATTAATAAAATATTTTAGTGTATTTCATCGTTAAAATAATTATTTAAACTTACTTAATTTTTTTATAAATTTAAATTTAGTTCTAACTTAATTTAACCTTAATTCAAACAACTTATTTTATAATTTAAAATTTTTATATTTTTAGCCCCCGACGACTATGAAGAGATGAGAGCCTCTATCCTAAAAAATATTGTGTCACTATATCTCCTCATGTATATCATGAGGATGTTTAGTCGATCGATGAGGAAATATGAAAGCACACTATTTTCGAAATTGAGGATCGCATCTAGTACAGGATGGTAAGCATACTTTCAGAACTTCCCTGCATCCGTCCTTCAAAACCCAGGAGTGTAAGAATTCGTTATTTAAGGATTAATTTCCAATGAATATGCTGGCCTCTTTCAGATAATATGGGATTGTCATCGTACGTGACCTTTTCCTCCCATAAACAAAATCTTATCAAGAAAACCAAACTTTATCAAGGACTATAGGTTCACCTGCGGCCCCACAATCCACATGCATTGAAAGACAGAGTAGCCTAGCTGAACTCAACAAGTCTGTCAAGTCTTCCAGCCAGTCATTATACCAGAGATTACTGGAGTACAGAGCACAAATTTCTACAGACTGCAGTGAAATTCTCTACCCATAGAAGATAAAATTGAATCACTAACCATATCGTCATATCATCATGAAGACAAGCAACTAACCAACCATGACAGCAAAGTAAAAGAAGAAGGATGAATAAAGTGATGGAAATGCATCAGGCTCAACACAAGTAACCAGTAAGTTGAATTAGAATAGGAGCAACCCCCTATTGTGTTTTCTATCATTCTATATTGTGTTTTTCATGTTCATTTCCAAATACAAATTGCCAGAAAACAAATCACCAGCACAGAATAATGATAAAAGACACACAATGCCTCTTTGAGTCTTGTCTATAAGAAATTGACATGATCCTATAGAGATGTCCAGTTAATTAGAAGGTGACAAATTTATTACGATGGGATATGGATTCATTCCCGACAGATACATGCCCTCAGAGAAAAACTCCTCTCCCTTTAGCGACTTAGCGATCGGCTATAAGTTGATCCTATGATTTACCTTCCTTCATATAAATTGGGGGCGGACTATAAGGAACGTCTGGGACAAGCGTAATCATCTTTTCACTATAATATAAGAGATCGACATAAGTCTCCAAATAAAAAGTAAAATTTAATCATAATTAGAGATACCAAGATCTACAATGGAAATGACTACTACCAAAACATTTTTACAACACTAATGGTTAGTTAAGGTCATGGCCAGCTTTAGGCATAGACCATTAAGGTCTATGCCTAGGGCCCTAATTTTTATTGGAACCCATTATTTTTAATATATTAAATATATATTTTAAAGAGAATGAAAAAAATAGGATCCACATAATAAAAAATTGTGCAATCTTATTTTTTTTAAATTTGGATCTTTATTTTTAATATATTAAATATATTTTTATGTATATTTTTTTAAGAGAATGGAAAAGAATAGGGCTCACATGATTAACATTATTTCAATCTATCATAGCTTCAAATTTCATAAAGATCTCATTATGGTTCCAATAGATAGAGTCATAAAGGGATTTTTTTAACAAATTAAATTTTATTTTTAATTATGAATGTTATTTTATGAAACTTAATGTATTCCTCTTCAATATCTCTCAATCATAGCATGCTCTCGTTACATTTCTCATTCATTGGTAATGATTTCTCATTCATAAGCGGACCAAAATTCCGCTTGACAGAATAACAAAAAGTCGACCGGTACGTATGGGAAAGCGCCCAATGCGCATATCACCTTCCACCGAGTGTTGTTCAGGACCCATCAGAGGAACTGGGATCTGCTGGTGATCGGAGAACACAATGGATCTACCAACCCGGATGACCATCTGGCTAAATTTGACAACACGACCACACTTTACCAGTACATCGACGGGGTGAAATGTTGAGTCTTCCTCACCACCCTCTCTGGATTAGCGCAATGTTGGTTCAAGAGACTGTCAATTGGCTCCATCCATAACTTCAAAGACTTCCGGGCAGCATTCCTACACCATTTCGCTAGCAGCCATCGCCACCAAAAGACGAGTGTGAACTTTTTCTCATTGAAGCAAAGGCCCAGGGGAAGCATTGAGGGCCTACATCTAGTGCTTCAATCAAGTGGCAATGGACATCTCAACAGTCTCCTTAGATGTATTGGTGAACGCCTTCACCCAGAGGCTCACCAAGGAGGAGTTCTTTCGATCATTAATTCGGAAGCCGCCGAAAGACTTCGACCACTTGCAGAGGAAGGTCATGGAGTACATAAATATGGAAAAAGTTCAAGCGGCCAGAAGAATGGAGGTGTCAGCCGAACCCGCAGTAGTGCCTGAGCGGCGTTCGTCGAGCAGCCATCAGCCACCCAAGGGGCTTCGATCGGAGAGAGCGCAGCCACATAACAAGCCAAGGATGCATGTCATGCAGCATGTGGCGGTCGGTCGCCCAAAGGCTGCAAAAGGGAAAGTGTGGATGCTAATATCTATTCCTTCTACCAGTCGGCGACGCACAACACTCGGGACTGTTACGACCTAATGCCAATAGCTAGCTGGTCAGCTCTGCGATGATATCGCCACCGATCCCCATCTCCTAATTGATGACATAGACGTCGATCAGTCGGGCGAAGGGAGGAAGAAAGGGCGTTGGTCAAACCACGCCCTCATCAATCTCAGAGGGGGAACAACCAGAGTCCTACACGAGCTTCTGCCAAGCGGAGCAGGCCTTTAGCTCAAGAGGAGGAGAACAGGAGTAATGCCGCACGGGGAGAAATAGAAATGATCGCTGGTGGGCTAATCGGCGGTGATTCCAACCGGGTGAGGAAGTCGCATGCTTGGCTACTCGAGATCCATGCCGTTGGCTACAGTAAGGAGAAGGCCGAAGGACCCGAGATCAATTTTGGCCTGAGGGATTTAGAGGGAGTAGAGATCCTCATGACGACGCACTGATCATCTGAGCGGTAATCGTTAACTACATTATTTATTGAACCTTTGTTGACACAGGGAGCTCGGTGAATATCATATTCAAGAAGGCGTTTGATCAACTACAAATTGACCGAAGCAATTTACTACCCATGACGACTCCACTCTACGGATTTACAAGCAACAAAGTGTTGTCGATCGGCTAAGTCCGCCTGGCCATCTCGCTCAAGGTGGAGCAACTAAAGAGGATAAGGACCACAAATTTCATTATGGTGGACGTGCCGTCGGCCTATAACGTCATATTGGGTCGACCAACACTCAATGAATTCCGAGCGGTGGTGTCCATCTTCTGGCAGAAGATTAAATTTTCGGTGGACGACAAGGTGAGTGAAGTCAAAGGTGACCAGCTGGCCGCTCGGCGATGTTACGTCGAGATGGTCAAATCTAAAGCAAGGGCTGCTCAGAAGAACCCACGCTTAGAGGTGAACGCTATGACAGAGAAACCTCCTACGCTAGTCTATGATGAAAAGGAGGAGGTGCATATTCACCCAAACCGGTTAGAGACAACTACCTTTATCGTTGCCGACCTAAAAAGTGAGAAGAACGCGGAGTTGATCCCCTACCTCAAACAAAATCACAATGTGTTCGCCTGGTCGACACATGAGCTCCCTGGGATTTCGCCAAGCATGGCTCAGCACGACCTCCACGTCTGACCGGACGTTGGGCACGTGAAACAAAAAAAGGACTTCAGTGCAGAGCAAAACCTGGTCATTCAGGCGGAGATAAAAAAAATTGTCGGAGGTCGCACACATCCCGGAAGTCCAATTCCCAGGTTGGCTCGCTAATGTTGTGTTGGTCTCCAAGACGGGCAACAAGTGGAGGGTCTACATTGACTTTTGCAACTTGAATAAGACATGCCCGAAGGGCGCTCGGAAGGGACTCCGGGCGCCCCGCCCCACCTGACTCCGGGTGCCCGGAATGGATACGACGCCCGGAGGCCCCTATATAAGGGGGGCAGGGGGCGCCCCCCTTCCTTGCACCAAATCCTTTTCACTCTCGTAAAGGTTCTAATCGAGCTTTACTACGAGAGTGATCCAAAATTAAAAATTTTCTTTCTCCTGGGGTTATTACGTTGTTGCGAGTCAACCAGGTCATCATTTCTAAAATTACTTCAAGATGACTCCTCGGTAAATTTTTTCTTTCTCTTTTAAATTTTTATTTCTAGTTTTGTTTTGCTTAATATAGTTTTGTTTGATATAGTAGGAAACATTCTAATACTAGTGTTGGACCCTTCACTGTTAGTACTGATCCTAGGTTTCCTACTGATGAACTTATGAGTAGGTTTGACTCGATAATTTATGTGCCTATAAGGACTAGATGTTTGGATAGACAATTCTTTATGTGTTATTGCATCCCAGTCGTAGAGGTCATTA
>JBBMJZ010390994.1:0-14578 GCA_037833815.1 Zingiber zerumbet | reverse complement strand
ATCTCCGTACAACCCTCTCATTGTTGTCTCACTTATGTTCTTACAATTTTTTTCACGATAGTTGCTCTTCACTGACTCACCGTATCATGGTCTCAAGCAGAAGCACGTAGGATTGAAAAAAAAAAAAACTGAGATACAAGCTAATACCAAGTTCCTTTCCCCTTTGAGCAGCGTGGAACACCAATTTGACCAGAACCTCAGGCTGCTCTTGCTCAAAGTTACGTGCTCGGAAATGTCGAAGCTCTGCTCTTGATGACGAAATCCTCTAATCCATGTGGCAAGAAGGCGAAATCGAAATCCTCTAATCCAGAATCTGTATCAGAGTGTTCTAAATCAATGTACAATCTGTCGTCTGCGTTCTCCTCTTCTGCTAAAGAATTTAGCACACCTCAATTCTTCATGCTTTTAATAAAATTCTTGAAGAATACATGCAAGGAATATTCAGAGAGTAATTCCGTCTATTACGCCTTGATAGACTTAAATAGGTTTAGTAATCGAAAAGTCTGCCGTGCCATGCATCATTCCTTAGTAAAGAAGTTAGGGCATCCCCAATTGTTTGCTTTTCCGTTGCACGTCTTCGACGTGGATAATTTATTATTTTTTTCTACGTATGATCGAGTCTCGCGTGGCCCTTGTCGAGATCATCTGCATAGGGCATCACAAAACGATTCTTAATTTCCCACATCCATCCGTTCACACTTTCGGGCCCACTCTTCCTAAGCATGGAGCAAACACCAATCTGTTATAACAAATGCAGAGGATCCGAACCTAAACGTTACTTTCAGGTGTGGGCCACAGCCAACGAACACGAAGACCTAAAACTACCGCAATCGTAATATTTTTTGATTTGGTAAACAAATAATCGTCATCATCTCTGTTCGGATCCAATTTACTCCTAATAACCCACCAAAAACGAAGAAGAACAAGAAAAGAAAACCTCTTTCCTAGTCTACCCTCCGCGTCGACCCAGCGTCGCAGCGCCGGCAATGGGTTGCACGCAATCGGCGATCGAGAACGAGGATTCCGTCATGCGATGCAAGAATCGCAAGCACTACCTGCGCGATGCGGTCGCTTCCCGCAACGCCTTCGCCGCTGCGCAAGCCGCCTACACCTTCACCCTCAAGAACACCGGGGCTGCTCTCTCCGATTTCGGTAAGAGCGAGCTCAACGACGTAGCTCCATCCCACTCCCACAATTTTTCCACCGGGGCCGCCTCCTCATCCTCTGCCTCAGCCGTCGGAATAAAGGCGCCCGTGGAGACCCTCCCTCCGCCCCCGCCTCCTCCTCCGGCTGACTCCTCCGTCGCCGCTGCCTCCCTGCAGAGAGCCGCCAGTATGCCTGCCGACGTTAAGGTACCTAAATCCAAAAAGAAGCTGCATAGCAAAATTCCCACGGATGCCGCGATTGAGGAAGAGGACGAAGGCGTGCGCGCTGATGATGATCGTTCGACTACCGGGAGCTCGTCCCCTTCTCCGCCGCCTCGCCTTCATCCTCAATTCCATCCTCGGTCTCAGGAAGCCCGCCCACCTCCTGAGACCTCCGGGACGTGGGACTTTTTCTTCCAGGTGGACGAGGATATGATGTCGCCTACCCTTAGCCAACCTGAAGATGAGACCACTTGGCCCCAAAAAAGAAAGGTGGAGCAGGACAAAACCGTAAAGGTTAAGACGACGCCGCCACCTAGATCTGATGAAGTTTATCACCAGGAAACACCGCTCACGCCCACAAAACTGGTGAACGAGCAACCTCCGTCACCGTCCAAATCGGTCAAGAAGGTCGTTAAGCATAGCGCTGCTGTGGAGCAACAGCCTGTTGTATCCGCTGGAGCAACTGAAGCCAAGAAGAGCAGAACCATGCCTACTAGTGTAAATCTGCTTCAGATTTTGATTGAACTGGATGACCATTTCCTGAGGGCGTCCGAGAGTGCTCATGAAGTCACAAAGATGCTTGAGACACCTCGTCTGCATTACCATTCTAATTTTGCTGACAATAGAGGTAAGCAAATCGTAGATTATTTGAGATTTTCTATTTCTAATTGTTGCAATCTGTATGGTAGATTCTGTTTTCTCTTGTTTTTTTTTCTAGGGGCAAATGAATTCTGCTTAATGACCTCCTACGATTGGTGATTGACAATACTTCTACTATCAAAGTAAAGGATGGAACTTTTTCCCTATGCATTTGAATGACTATGCTTCGCACCTTAGCAAATTAGCCTGATATAGGTCAGAGATGACTATCCAACAAAAACATTTAGAACTCTCATACAGAAAGAGAACTCCCAAGAATTTCATTAAAATTGAGAATAAATTACATGAGAAGTTGGGAGCTCCTTATATATATATATATATAAAATAATTAAAAAAACTTATTCCCTGATTATTTGAAATTATTTATAACCTCTATATGAAGAGATATCTGTATTGTAATTAATACCGCTCAAAAGATATGCAATTCTCTACTTTCTTTTAACAGTAAGCAAGAATGATGAATATAATTACATTGAGAATTTGTACTCCTGCTATTTTCAGGACACATTGATCATTCAGCAATACTCATGCGAGTTATTACATGGAACCGTTCATTTAAGGGCATTTCTCAAGCAGAAAGTGCACAAGATGACTTTGTTAGTGATGAATTGGAAACACATGCAACCATTCTTGACAAGATGCTTGCGTGGGAGAAAAAGCTTTATGATGAAGTTAGAGTGAGTTTCTTACAGATTTTTAATGCCAACTTAAAATTTATATTTTTTTATTTGGAGTTTATTGGCTGCTAATGCCTGGCAAACTGCATAGCTAGCTGCACAGGAGTATTTCTCTGTTGAAGCTAATTACAGACCTCTCTTAACGCTTAAGCAAATGGAAAGATCATTTATTGTTTAGATCTAAATATTAAAAGAGTAAGCTTTGTTTAGGCCTTTTTAATTTCTTAAATTATAAATTGGTAAAACTTGTTGCTGAATTTTTTCATGTCTCTTGTTGACATTGGTGAATATGCAATTTCATACTTCCGAAACTATGTAAGAAACTTCTAATATGACAATCTTTGATGTTTGGTATATAATTTTTGTGTCATCCCTTAGGTTTCTAAGTTAAATAAGCTAATATTCTTTTTTCTCTGTTTGGAAATAACCTTGTGGATTGTATTAGTTGTATTTCTGTAATGGAGGGTGCTTCTAGCTTGTTTATACTTAGAACATCATTGTGCATGATTAAAAAATAAGATACTCTTTAATTTATAGGATACTAAATGTTGAATTGTTGTTGTAATGGGTAAAAAAAGAATTAAGATGTGAAGCATGGTAAACAAGACTTAATAAAGAGCAAGTCATGGATAAACATAATAAAGAGCTAAGTCATGGATAAAGAGCTTAGTCACGTGGGCACACATGAGGATATCTGGTTATTTCATTCAAATAATTGTTTTTGGTCATTTACCCTCTATTCTGGGTGCCTTGGAAATAAAGCTTTATATCTATGGAGTCTTCAATTATTTGATGTGGGCTTCGATATCAACTCAGGAAGGTACTGCCTTGATGTCAGATCTTTGCAGACCTAGTTATGGGTCTTAACGAGTGGAAATACAATTAAATTTGTATCCGTTTACTAATTATATCCTGCTGTGTGGAATTGAAGTGGGCTTTAGTCGCAATTTGGCTTGCATTTGGGTTGAGCCGACTTATTATTAGCTTCACCTCTATTTGCTTCCATTGTGGATTGCCATTGCACAATCAACCTCCATTGTCGATGTAGTAATCGAAATGCTCATGCAAAGCCTCCGTGTGCATCCCATGGTTGGTCCTTTGTCACAAACCCATCCTCAGTTTGCTATTCCATGTCTTTGATTGATTCTCTCTTGTCACCCATTTTCAGGTAGATCTTTGTTTGATTCTATCTTGTCACCCATGTTCAGGTAGATCTTTGTTTGATTCTATCTTGTCACCCATTTTGTTTGATAGGTTGAGACAAACTTGTATTGGATAATACTGGCGATACATGGTTGGTATTGAGCGAGTCAAATGGAGCATGTATGCCCAGCGTCATGGCACAAGATTTACGACCACACTTTGATCTATGCTAATTGCTAGATATGCATTTGTTGGTAGGTGCAGTTGGTGTATTGCTAATTAAAATCCAGTATGGGAATAATTTCCATTGGTCTTCAGGTTATCTAAGATGATATTTGGGCCAATTGTCATTTTGCTGCATTTTAGTTTTTTTTAAAAGTTTTTTATTACATGTTTGCTTTTATTCTCTACAGAGCTTCTCCTAAGTTTTAGTTGTCTGCTTGTAGAACTTTGTTTGCTTGCTAATCTGCTTTTATGAAATGATCTGCAAATCCTTGCTTATTCACATACCTAACTGATACAAGAAAACTTTTTTCATACAATGTACATATATAGTTGAACTGCCTTTTAGTTTCATCAATTGTCAACTATCATAATACATTTTAGTCTCTATACAGGCTGGTGAATTTATGAAAATTGAGTATAAGAAAAAGTTGGTTATGCTGAACAAGCTAGAGAAACGTGGCATTAACTCGACAACATTGGGAAGAACCAAGTCAGCTGTAAGCCATTTGCAGACAAGATATATAGTTGATATGCAGTCAATGGATGCAACAGTTTCAGAAATTAATCATCTTCGTGATGATCACCTATATATCAAGCTAGTGGAACTTGTTAATGGGTAAGTTGTTACTTATTGTCTCACTGGTAGATGGCTGTAACTACACGTACATACTTTAAGCATGCATGTCCCTTTTTTTCACTTCTGATATGGTGGGATGACACATAACAGCAAGGAATGATGCTGAAATGAGTGCTCTACTTCTTTTGTTTGATTTGTCTGCCTGGGGATATGTACTATTATATACTTCGTCTCTATGATGACTCATCCATATTGATTTTTATATGCTTCGCTACCAGATTCGATTTTATTCATGCTGTCAACTAGTTGAGTACACTTGACACAATTAGTTGGGATTTTGAGGCCCTGACCATGTAATTTTGAAGGCTACCTACCTGCAAACTAACTGTTGTCTACTTAAAGTCCATATCATTCAATTACACTAGTCTATGCTTACTTCTTTTGTGATTTTATTGTCTTCAGCTGCTGCAAATATATGGATGACTAATAGTTTGAATTAGACTGTAAGACAAACAGCACCTTGAGTCTTGAGATAGACTAAATGATGGTTTGTCATAAAATCAGCAGGTCAACAATCTGCAGAAAACACTGATCATAATTAGGGCTTCCAAATTCTCGTTATTCTCATGTTTTTGGTTTTTTAGAAATTGCTTTGGTCTTCTATCCTTCTTGATCTAGAGATGGTGCTATTAGAAAAAATTGCTAGTGATATGGTTTCAATTGTAACTAGAATTTTTTATTAGCTAGCATTCCTAAAATCTGGTTAGCTGTTATGTAGTTCACCAATTTTGATGATTCCTAAGTAACACCATGTGTGTTAAAATATTTTTGAGTGCCATTGTGCATCCAAACATAATAACAAACTTCATATTGATAATTTCCGTGCACCTTAATTTGAACATTTCATAGTTGTTGGTTTAAAGCATGTTCTGAGAAGTTATCTACTTGTAAAAGGCATTGCAATCTAGTGACAGACAGATTTATACAAAAATTTGATGAATTTCATTAATGTGAGTTCATCTTAAATTTAGTTTCTTATTTCTGACCTTCCTTGTTTCCATTTGATCAGAATGGCTAGGATGTGGGAGAAAATGTGCTCGCATCATCGCAGCCAGCTTAAATTGATAAAGGACATCAGAACCATTGACATTCAACTTCCTCTGAGGGAGACGAGTCAACAACATCATAAACGAACTGTTGAGCTTAGAAATATAGTAGGAGAATGGGATTTACAGTTACAAAAACTCATCGATCATCAGAAAGACTATATCAAATTCCTGAACAGTTGGTTGAATTTGAACATTATCCCGCTTGAGAACAGTGGAAAGGAGACAATTTCTCCACGGAGGCAACCTGACCCCCCTATCAAGGTCCTGCTACATGATTGGCAAGACCAGTTAGAGAATCTTCCACTGAACCGTGCTAAGATTGCCATAGGTAGCTTCTCAGCATCGTTGCATGCAGTTGTTTTGTGTCAAATTGAAGAGCTAAACTTGAAGTTGAAGTGGGATGATGCCCGGCGGGATCATGAGCGAAGAAAACGAGAATTTGAGGAATGGAATCTAAAATACATGCAGAAGATGGCAGAGGCCACTGGCGCAAGCAATGGTGACAGAAATGAGGGCACATATGATCAGGATAATATCACTGAGAGGAGGATTGCTGTAGAAAATGCAGATATCAAACTGAAGGATGCAGAAGAAGCCTATAGAAAGCAATGCAAGATGGTGAGGGACAAGTCTCTGGCGACTCTAAAAACACACCTACCAGATCTCTTTCGAGTTATGTCAGATTTCTCTTACTCGTGTTCGGCGATGTACAACAATCTTAGTTCTATTACTGGATCACATAACCCGGCAAAGGATAGTTGAAGTATCTCTCTAGAGTTTTTTTAATGTCCCTGATTTTATATTTCATATAATTTGCTGTCGGTGAGCCTGGCAGCGATAGGAGAGAATATACAAAGGCATTGCTGTTAGCACGTCAATTTATTGTTACGAAAATGATAATGCAGTGTACAGATATTTGTTCATACCTGTAGAAGTTATATGATTGCTTCTATAGTTTTCCTGTTAAGATGTATTCTCATTTTGTTGTCTTTTCATGTTTTATGGTTTACTGATAAAGAAGAGTTCGATGATAAATTTCCAACAAAATTAGTCATTTTGATGATGGTTGACTAACTAGGTTGGATCAAGTTTACATTAGCAAAGTTTTGATGTGATCTAACAAAAATTACATTAGCTCATATTTTTTTTCACATCTTAATCATGATGTGTTTTTGCTTGCTAGAATTACCACCTAATCATGAATCCAAGCTTTATACAAATAGGGAATAAATGCTCACTAGCAGGAACTAATACATCAAATAACCTATAACATCAAATACAAAACAACAGTCAGGTTTTGATAGTGAAACCAGCTTTACATGACATCCTCCTCATCGAAAATCTACGTGTTGATCATCATCGGGCAAGGATAAATTTAAAATGGGAGCAAAACGTCTTACTTTAAAACCCGCCTCTTTCTGTCTCTAGTTCTCTACCTTCGCAATGTCAATGTAAAACTTCAAGGGCAGGAGAAAGAATGAAATGAATAATTTCATCAGACGATAAAAGAAAACCTAAAGCTGTGCAGCCAGGACCTCATTCCATGTATCAGGTATACCTGGCAGGCACCAGTGCAAACAATCTTGAATACCTGGTGTGCCTTTAGTACTGTACTTGGATATATGGCTTTCATCTCTCAGTTGGGATAACCCAGTGATATCCAAAAGCACAACCCTTGTGCCGGTGACTGGGCTTAAGGCAGCAACATTATTAGCAGCATTCTGTGACACTGTGCTCCCTCCAGCGAGAGGCCTAATATTATCACAAGTACCACCAGAATTCCACTCTCCATTGAAAAAATGCCTGGGAGAAATTGATCTATAAAATGCTTTCAGTCTTGGAAGGTGTTGTAACTGGCTATCTAACCACTTGATGACACTATGAACAGCAAAGTCTTTGGCACTGCCCATGGCTGCAAGTTTTCTGTCAGTGTTAGGTGATCCATTAACAAACATTTCCCACCTATTAGCTCTTAGCTTCCCTCTGTTCCAGTGGTGGCCGGTGTTCAGTACCAGAACGTCAAATTTATGGAGATTTTGCCTTAAAAATAATGTTGGCCGATCAAGGTGCATCGCGTAACTAGTAGCTGGGTTTGACACATTTAGAGGTTCAATATCACAGAGCGTCGCAGACCAATAGTACAAGATGGTTGTGTTAGTGCTTGGGAACCAGTAAGCCCAACCATTTGGCCGTTTATCACCTGGGCTCATGGTAAAACCATACTGTAGCCCAACATCTTCAACATCTGGTCTTTCTTTACCACCAGTAACCATACACATTAGTGACTGAAATTGTTGTCTTCCCAATGAATCTCCTACAAGTGCAATTGTTTTGTCCTGCATCCTGGGCGGACATTCAACCCGTTAGAAGATAAAAGAGTTGATTTCTCTGTATCAACGTAATAAGATAAGCCAGTGCCCAGAGCTATGACAATCAATCAGCAGCAAAGATAATTGATCATAACAAAATAAATAAATAAATAGCACCTCCTCAAGAAGCTGGAGCCCTCAAACACTGGCATATCACAACCTTCTGGTTTCCATCTGAATTTCTCATAGGAGAAATCTTCACGCTGGGTTAATCTGCATGACCAACTTTCAGAGAGCCATTGCTTACATTCAAATCCAGAATATAAAGGTCTGCCCTCGTCTGCCACCCATTTTCCCTTGGCAAAGTTGCATGCTTAGAGAAACAATATATAATAGCACTTTAGAAGATGATTTCCAAATGTGTCTAAAATGGGAGTCAAACATGACAAGCATGATAAATGAATTTCTATTCTATTGCATCATTCATCATATGCTAAAAAATCTCCCATATTCCATGATGAAGGTAAACTTTCAATATGAAGAAGAAACTCATCCAAAAAAACAGAAACAAGATTACACAGGACAGAAATAGTACAATATGAAGGATCTTAAAGAGTAAAATGCTTACTTTTTATTTTTACAGTCCGCAACTCAAAACCCTTGTTTTCTTCAGTTTCTTTACTTGATGTTGTCAAACCTACTGGATTATCACTAAGGGCTTGAACCACTGTTTCACTAGTCTGATGAACAGAGGTGTCTGAATCTGGAAAGTCTTCCTCTGCTAATGGATGCTCGTGAACATATTTCACATTGGCAACTGTAATAAGATCGAGTCACATCCTCAAATCATCAAACTAAAGAATATAACAGTGACAGAGGTGGGAGAAATCATACGAATGAAATAATATAACCAACCTTGAGGAAAGAAATCCTGCTCCTGTTGTTGGTGAAAAGGATCTTGGTGTGGAATTCTCTCCCATTTCCAAATAAGTAATGTTGTGAAGACGATGATGAGAGTGAGTAAAAGCTGCTTACCTTTCAGTCCATTCAGACTTCCCAATTTCATACCTTAACAAGTGAGCCAAATCACCTTTTAGCTTAAGTATTTGGATCGCATCATATGACACAATTTCCCGTCTTCCAAAGAAAAAAAAATGAAACAAATGGCTGGCACAAGGTTAAATTGGGCTATATGTGAATGGATTAATCAAATAGCTTCATGAAGAATATATACTAAAATCATTCAGATCATCTGTAGTCTTTCTCTTAAATTACCACTTGACTACAGACAATTTTATCAACCTTCCATTCCAATATTTTACCTCTTAGGTAGCAGATTGCACAATTAGCATCAAGCCTAACCATAATACAAAAAGCTAATAAATTCCTCATTGATCTATGGATGCTAAATCAAAAACTGGGCCGCAAAATTCTTAGCCCAATAATTTAAAATTCTTTCCTAGAAAAACACATAAGCATAAAACCACACCCATGTTTACAACAGCTATAGTAGAAAAATATCAAGAATATTAAAGAAATCTCAATTTTCAAAAATACCTTCCATCTCACATTTGTTAAACATAAAGTTAAGTCCACAATAGCTTTTGGCAGGGGTAATGGTAATATACTATATAGAAAACTCTAATTAAATAAGCTGAAGTAGGGCAGGAAATCATGGAGTCGAAACCACACTGATGCAAACCTAGATATTGCAGTTTGGCAGATTCGCATGTACGTTGACTCACTGTAGGATGTGATTCTTGCTCCCAAACAAAAAAAAATTATCATCACAAGATTGAATAGTAAATAAAAAAATCTAAAAAGTATTTATAAATTATACAACATGCCATATTGATCAATGATGGACACAAAATTTCCTAGAAGGAAATATGCAAGTAAACAAGGACAAAGCAAATAATAAAATAGATTTCCTCAACAAGATTAACTTTTCTTATTTTATCAACTAAAATAATTTGGGGCATATAACATGATTTGAATGTCATTTTCCTAACATGATTTTATGATCGATCCTCTTCCAATAGAATTGCCCTTGAAGTTTTCTTTATAAAATCCATCTGAAATGAGATGTGGATGAGGTCAAGCATTCTTTTCATGAAATTTGTCTACACAGCCTTAGAAAGTTATTGCAGGAAGTGACTAATTTGAATGGGATTCTTAACTTGCATAATAAAAACACAACTGATATGATACTTTCGGCATCCAACAATACTTTGCCAATGGTCCAGAGCAAACGCATTAGATTACATGAGGATAGCCATCTAGAAAGGTATGCGGATGAGTGATTAATCAAGCAAACTAACCAAGGAGGATACGATTATCCAGAAGTTACAGTTTTCTTTATGCACCATATTTCCAACTCAGTTATGCATAAGACTAATATATGAAGTGGAAAGAGACCAAAAAGAAAAAGTGTTCATCCAACATCTAGCGGTCGCTGTCCTTGTGCGTGAAATTGAGCAAACATTCAAATTTTTAGCATCAGAAGCTAATTTAAATTAAAAAAAAAAAACTGAGGAACATCAGAGATCCATATAACATGTCTCGTTAGGCAAAATCAGGGTAAGAATTTTAAAAAGAAAAACTTAGACTTGCCTGGCCAAATTTCCCAGTTAACATCTGAGATTAGTTCAAGAGACTAATCATCTAGCAAACAACCAACCAAACGCTGCACGATAAAACACGGTATTCCCATTTTCCAAGTTTCATTTTTCCAGAGGAAAACTAACAGACGACGTAGAAGAAGGGAAAATCGGTCCGTACCGGTGCAGGGCGGGATCCAACCGGAGCGGCGGAAAAGAGATCGATGGCCTGAGAGGAAGAAGAAAGGGCACGAGAGCGTGACCGTGGCTAAGAATGGTTTGAGGAGGTGGCGGAGAAGTGAACGGGCAGCCACCGAGTTCTCCGACAAAACACAAAACAGAGAGGATTCCAATATATCGTTCGAGGTATCGGATCACATACCGGGTGTTACTCACGCAGTTACACAGATACTTTTGAAAATGTAGCACACATCGGATCAATTACTCTATATAACAGTCATATGTTAACTAAAATATACGATAAGTTAAAATAATAATAATAAATATCAATTTTAAAAAAATATTAAAAGTGAAATGATACTAATAATAAGTTGAAAAATTAGTTGGATGGAGGAGAATTTAAAAAAAAAACATGATAAATTCTAGAATCTACATTTAATTTAATGATATAATTTTTTTTATTTTTCGGTTGACATTAATTTTAGAAATAATCGATCCAATCTAATAAAAATTTTCTATTGATTACCAAGATAAATTAAGAAATACTTACAGAGTTAATATTCTTAAACATATTTTTCATTAGACGAAAAAATCTCCTATAATATATCACAACAGATTAAAAGTTTAGATTCCTTTGTTGTCGGTTGGATGATCTAAGTATTGCATTATTGCACAGAACATCATTTTCCTTTAATTTCTTAACTTAAGTCTTAAACATGTGCGGCACATTAATATAGACAATTAAGTTAACAATTTTAAGCAAAGACTAATAGTTAAACGTCTTACCTTTACAAATTTGGCAAAGAAATCTTGTTTAATCATATAATAAATTATAAATTTATCTAATATTTGTCTTTTTGATTCTCTAGCTTAGTAGCTTACTATTAAATGAAGGATGTCCCATTCAGAATATATAATATAAATCGCATGATATATAATCACAAATAAAAAACTGATCTGCTGTTTTTTTATTCTGCTGTTCATTTTTTTTATATAATGATCTTTCATTGTTTTACCCTTGATCCAGTTAAATTATTTGAAAAATGAAAAGGTATTTTGGTCTGGCACAAAAAAAAGTGTCTTGTTTAGAATAGGTTTACCCTATTTGGAAAATTATTTTCATATAAATATTCTTATAAAAATAATATTTAATTATTTAAAATATATAAAGTTAACACATAATTAATAACCACTAGGGGTGGATTTTTTTTTGTTTGTTTCATATGACATATGACATTGAATAAACAAAATTTTACCGAACCGTATAGGCTATTAACTTGGGATTTAGGATGAAATCTTTTAAGATTTAAAGTTATTTCAATTCATAATTAATTGTACATTTCATCTAGTTATAATTTTATGGCTCTTGGGCTTAAGATTTGTTATCCAAAGGTTACATGTTAAAATTATTAGGATATGATAAATGGAATCTTAATTAATTTGTTGGTTGTGGTTGAAATTTGATGGTCTCAAATTGTACTATGTTTTAGTAGAAGAACAATACATTATTTTGTGGAGTCTTTTCCCTTCGTAAACATATTTTAATACATACTTAAAGCTTTATGATATAAGTTCCACTACACTCCCAGCTCATTTCCTAGAGACACTTTTAAAAAAAAATTGCTAAATCTTGTTTGTGCTATAGGACTATAGGAGTCAAGCATGAAGCAATTGAATTTTGATATCACAAATTTTGTGCATTGGTATGTATAATCACAATATTTTGGATGCAATTATCATGATAGCCCTTATAATGAGCATGTGATACCAAGGATTATCTTGTCTTACCCAAAACATACAGTGGTTCTTAGTCTATTTGCTCTGATTTAGAATATAGTTTCTTTCATAAAGGGAAACTTTTAGTACGTCATAACCTATAAGTCATATTAGAAAACTAAATTTATCTCAATTTAGGTTGTACATGTTCATATTTTTAGTCGTAAAGTTGATAATTTGATAATAATAGGAACAATATTTTTTTAATTGTTGCAAGGATTTTATTTGTTATATATGGTATTGAATGGATCATTATTATGATCATCATAAAGAAAATGGTAGTGGTTGGTTGTTTGTTGACGTAATATTTAATATATTAAATTAGCTTGATTGGAATGTCATTTGATAAGGTGATGAAGTGGGGTTCATCAAAGATGGGTCAA
Source organism: Zingiber zerumbet (assembly GCA_037833815.1). Lineage (NCBI taxonomy): Eukaryota > Viridiplantae > Streptophyta > Magnoliopsida > Zingiberales > Zingiberaceae > Zingiber > Zingiber zerumbet. The sequence goes on along the minus strand of JBBMJZ010390994.1, from coordinate 1,572 downwards.
AGTAAGGAAGAACGGTTAATGTGGAGGTCAAAGTTAAAACAGTCAAAGGCTTAGGACAACAGATCATGCAAAGTTGGCCGAACATACCTTCAAATCAGGTGAAGTTAGCCGAACGAGCCTCCAATGCCGGTCGGACGTGATCGTCCGAACGACCATCCTCTAAAAGCTTGTGACGGGTTAACAGAAACAATAAATCTCCCGTCCCACCGACCCTATCGATCGGATGATATGTCCGATCGAATACAAAGTAGCTCTTCGACAAATAAACAACTGAGTGAAGGATAGGTTAACAGCTTTACTCTATACGACCGAGAAGGTGATGTCCCGGCCGAGCGACATCCAGTCGATCTATAACGGGACCCACAGACATATCTCACCATACTATTTTGGAAGTTTGTGTCATTGATAACAGAGCATGTTCAGCATGCAAATAGTACTTTAGAAGCTTCCAGCCTATCACATCAGAAATTTATGTGCTTACTTAAGGAAAGGTGTCAGAAACATTTCTTAACTTGTCTTTTCCTAAGACGTTTTAGAAACATTCATATGCTTTGAGATGCGTACACAGACGCTACAATGATACTATAAATGGGAGTTTCCATCCATATGCGGAGGTATGCGATACGTTATTATCTACACGCTCTTAGCTACTGTTGAGTTTTACTATTCTTTTTCACTGAGCCGAGGACTGACTTGAGTGTTGGAATGCCAATGCCGGAAACCCCTTCTTGGCCCGACACTGATGCTCTTGGTTTTATAGGACAACGAGGAGTCTTCTGTTGGCACAGAGGGTCCGGCAAGAGGTGAATCGCCTGAAATAGAAAAATAAAACTCTTCCTCGATCTTCAACTCAAATTAGTAGCACACTTATATAAATGACGTTAAGCAACTAATAAATAAAGAAAGACACAAAGGAATTACTTGGTTACAACTTAGGTGGTTGTTAATCTAAGGCAAAAGAAAACGCTAAAAGATCTCTTTCATGTAGGCGGAGAAGCCTATTACATTTTTCAAAAGCTTAGGAATGTGCTGGGAAATGAGAACTAGAGTTGATACCTATTTCCTAGGTCCAGGGGTCTTTTTATAGTCCCTGAAAAATCTTATCTATAGCTTGAGGGTGCCTCCAAAGAGCTTGGAGGGCGCCTCCAGCGAGGCCCAGTGGATAAAGCTTTATCCACTGCGAATGGTTACTTTGATTGGTCGAAGGCGTATTCCATGCTCATGAAGGGCGCCCTACATGCTAATGGAGGGCGCCTTCTGCCCGAAGGTGGTGGAGGTGCGGGCGCACCTTCATTGAGGGTGCCTCCAGCAATCTTCATCAGCTTCTTTCGCTCTTTCGCTGCTCCGATTGCCTGTTCGATTACGGCCAACTGAAATAGGGCTCATCCGAACTTAATTTCCGGCCTTCTCCTCGAGCAAGCTTCTACTCCAGCTTCTCATCCCTCGAACGTCACATATGTTCTTCTCGTCCACCGGTGTACTCTTCCACAACACTTTGTCCCTCGGATGCACCGAGCCCGTCGGCTCCCTTCCCGTGCCATCCTTCTCGCTAGCTGTGTCTTCCGCTCGACT
>JBBMJZ010390979.1:0-14580 GCA_037833815.1 Zingiber zerumbet | reverse complement strand
GACCTAACTTAACTTGTTTGATCACATCAAAACAACCTTAGGGTACCAACATAAAGTACCTCATCAACTTCTTCTTCCAAATCATCTTTGAATCCGTCAAAGTCATCTGGGACTTCGTAGCCATCGTACTCCATGGCAAAACCTATTCGGAACGAAGTTTTAGTGTACCCAAAAGGAAGAAAGTTATCTTTCATCTTTTTTTCATCTTCTCCAATCCTTGATCTTGATTTTTCCGTCTGTCTCATGAGCGCCGCAAGTGTTCCCACCATGTTGATACTCGACCCTTGAGTCTGATGACAATCAGCTTCACTTTCATTCGATACGAAACTTACTTATAATCAAAGATCTGCTCCACTTTGTTGATCTAATCAAATATAATTCTATGTGATATACCAAAAAATTCGAATAGATCAACTCGACATTTGAGGTATCCATGTCAATCTTCTTGACCACGTATCTCACATTCTTCAAGTTTTTACGTCACATCCACTACACACTGGTTTAAATTTGCTACTTGCCTCTGTAAATCCTCAATCTTCACACGTTGGGTTAAATCTACAACTTGCCTCTGTAAATTCTCAATCACGTCTTGGGTGCTATGACCATGATGCGAGACTTCCTCAGGAACCTGCCTAAAACGACTATGGTTACGATCACAATTACCTTTCATTGGATCTGACACTTGACTTCTTCAATTGGAACTTGCCAGCTCTGATATCAACCGATGTCGATTATCCTGCGGGCTGATGAGAAGAGGGGGGTATTTTTCCAAAAAAAGGAAATCTTATTTAATATTCAAGGATTTATTCCTCAAATAGCTAAACATGTGTTTATATAAACTCTAGAGCCTAAAACTCAAATAAAGGAAAGAAATCCTAATATATAGACTACAATTCCTAACTTGTAAAGAAAGGAAAGAAATTCTAAAAGAAAGGAAAAATTATTAATAAACTCACAATCTTAAACAGACTCAAAATACAAAAATACCTAAATTATCAAAAATATCTTAAATGCCAAAAAAGTGAAAAATATCAAAAATAATAATAAAATCTTCGGATCCTCCTACATCAATTTGTCAAGTCTCTCATCACAAACATGCATCTTACAGGACTGATAGTTGAAGGTGAAATCATCTTCTTCTTTTTTCCATTGAGAAACATGAAAGAAAAGCACCTAGGATATAGATAGAAATGTTATGAATACATAGTCAGATGCACAAGTGAAATTGGAGGAATGCACATAGGGTGCATATTCAACGAGGTCTGGGAGTGAAAATCTTAGATGTACTTGTATGTTGGGTGACTTTTATCCATAATGTGACAGTTGCATGACTTTGGGTGTTTTTATCCTCTACCTTTATCTCCATTCTAAATTTGTGCAATTGTAGTTTTGTTTTGTTTGCAATTGTTCTGGAAATGTTCTTCCTTCTCCTCTACTATGATTGAGTATTATTTTACTTTTGGGAAAATCATCTAGAAATCTCCTCTTGCCTTTTATTGTTTGTTAATTTAATTTGAGGAATATGGTATGTCTTATTAGCCTTCTGGTTTCTAATTTGTCAGGACAAAGAGGTTTGGTTCACTGCTGAAGGTTCTGTTACTGATGCTAATGCCAGTTCTCCTCCTGCTATGGCCATTTGCTGCAACGATTGGTGCTTTCTTAACAGGTCTAGGATTTGGAATTGCTTTGCCACTGATGGCAACATTTGAGGTCATTAGGGAAGGGGTCCAGAATAAGTTTACTAGTTGCTTTAAGGTGTGTGAATCTTGATTTTCTTTCCTATTCTCTTCTTCTCCTCAATTTCCCAATTAACCTTAACTAATTGGCACTACTTTACATGTTAGAGTAAGGATATTGATTGTTTATATGATAAATGTAGGCTGGCACTTGGAGTTCGATTAAAAGAGGGTTTACCATTGTCCGAGACTTTAAGGATATTTGCTTTCATACATATTTCTCTATTATGGATGGATTACTCGAGGCAAGTGGCGAGACAATAATGGACATGAGGTATCCTTTTGAGATTCCAACCTTGCATTTTTTTTTTTATATCTATGACGTAATGGTAAGTTGTGATAAAGTTGCTGCCGTGTGACTTGGCGATTACGGGTTTGTGTCGCAGAAACAAACTCTTGCAATGCAGGATAACATTGCGTACGATAGACCCAATATGGTTTGACCCTTTCCCAGCACCTCGCATTGAGTGGAGTTTTGTGCACCGGAATGTCCTTTATGACTCTATGAATTACTTATCTTAGAAATTGCTTACTCGCTTAGTTTATCTTAAACTCTGCCTAAAATATTTATATGTATTTGTAGACATAATCTCCCATAAGAATATTGTACATTTTATTTGTCATTATTAATTATCATAAGTCGCCTGTTATCATATCAATGTAAACCCAATGCAATGCAACCCAATACAAATATACATGCTAGATTTTATGTAGTCAATGTTCAATAGCGATTGACCCTAAAAGTAAAAAACATTCAATATTAAGTTCCACAAATTGAATAGTCCACAATTATGATAATACTATTTTGTTTTCTGCAAGCTGCCTTTGAATCACAAAGTGAGTGACTGTTGAAACAAACTTAATAATGTAAGGATATTTTTTTTTGTCATGTCCGTGACATTAGTGTTATAAATGAAATTTAGTCTGCACTTCATATGGGAAATCTTCTAATCTAATATTTGAATTAATAGTTGTAATATTTAAATAAATAGTTGAGAGTTCTTGTGGAGACTATAAACATCAGTTATGCGACTAGTTATAGTATTGACAAATCCTTTCTAATCCTATGGATGTCTGGATCTTGGAGGAGAATCTGATCTATCTAACTGAAGATCAAATAGCAGTGACATGTATTTGCCTCAGTATGTAGTCTTCATGGCCATAAAAGTCTAGCCGAGTACCAAATAGTTTTAGTTCACTTCCAAACTCCCAATTTTCATTACGAGGGTCATGCTGTGCACTACATGTTTTTCTGAAGACCTTTCTTGTTATATGCACTTCTTCGTTTATATGGATATTATGCTTTCATTAACTTCATAATTTAATTTTCAGAACAAAGATGGCGTGAGGTGTGGGGGTATCTGCTCATTTTCCCTTATAAAAATATATGTGTTAGCACAAACAAATAAAATCGAAGACCAAAAATACTTTGCTTTCATATGTACAAAATTTCAAAAAGTTATCATGTAAATTTTGTCAAGTTTGAAAATTAAATTAATGGCAATGCCTTATAGATTAAGACTCAGTGGAGACTTTGAATTAGAGCGGGTACATGGAATACCTTAAATTCCAAGAGTGGCACATATAATTTACCTGAAATATTGAGATTCATTAATAACTCTGTTTCACTTAGGTATGTCATAAGATTAAGAGTAGTATCTACAGTAGGATCAAGAGTAGTATCTAACTACTGCATATGCAATATACAATTTAGTGAAGCACCGAATATGCATATATTATCTTTTGTGTGATTGCATGAAACACTTCTTTAAACAATGTCTAAGAAAATCATAACCAACCATTTGATATGCTGCACAGACATCCTATCAGTGAACTCATTCAAGGTCACATCTTGGTTAAAATTAATCATAAGGAAATATGTTTGTGTTGCATCTCAGAAGGAAATCTGGTACCATTACCCATTAGTTAATGAACCTTGAATTACTCGTATGCAGGATATCACAGGTGCCTGGATGCTTGCTGGCAGGACTCTTGGGTGCCTTCATAGATGTGCCCATGATTAGCCTTATAGTACTTTTCAAAGCACCTGTTTTGCTGCTTAAAGGATGGGGCCAATTGATCCAAGATCTTTTGGGGCGGTCTGGTCCATTTTTGGAAAGTGTTTGTGTTCCCTTTGCCGGGCTTCTGATTTTACTGTGGCCTCTAGCAGTTTTGCTGGCTTCTGCTGCTGGAATTTTTTCAAGCTTATTCCTTGGATGTTATGCTTCTGCTGTTGTATATCAGGTACAACATAGTGAAAGTTCTTCATGCAGAGTTTCCTACTAGAGAGGCAATATCTTTTTGAATAACATTTTTTAAAAAAAAAGAATCTTGACCATAACTATGATCCTTTCATTGGTTATGTTGAAATTATGTTTCTTGTGTTAGGAAAACTCTACAAAGAGTGGAATTCTTTATGTCATAGCTGTGATATCTATGTTTGATGAGTTCACCAATGATTTCCTTTACATGCGTGAAGGTTCATGCTTTCCAAGGTATTATTAAGTCTATCTTCGCATATATTGTTTTTACAGTACGCCTGACTTCTATTAAGTCTAATGTGTCACCTTTCCCTCAAAGCAGTCTTCCATTTTCAACAAACAAATTTCGTAATGTTAAATATACAATGCCAGTAGTTCTGTACTCTTTAGTTCTTGTCCTTTAAAGGATGTGTATGTTCTATCACCCAGACCAAAATATCGCCAAAAGCCTTCTGTTTCACGCTCCCTATCACTTCCACTGAAGAGGGCTCCCAGTTCTGCTGAGTCTATTCCTCTGAAACATCGATTAATTAAGACGCCCTCAATGAAGATGCAGGAGCTAAAATCAGTTGTGGTAAGAACTAAATATGGCCTTTTAAATTTTTTGGCATTACTTTATCTGATAATTGGATTGTCTCTTAGATATGGGAGAACTTTTTCAAGTCATGTGAGAGTGTAGGAACCGAGCTTGTTCAGGCTGATGCTATTCATATGCCAGATCTGGAGGAATGGCAAAATTCAAAGAACAAGATAGTTAACATTGGGTTACCTTCCTGTGTAATTCTGCAATGTTGCATTCGTTCCATAAATTGCGGTTCCGTCGGCTTTATCATGCGTATGAGGCCTCCCTGTATCTCTCTAAGATTTGTTTGCATTTTTTTTCCTCTTCAAATATTCCCTTGCTGAATTGTTAATGTTAATCACTTACCATTCGTTTGCAGGAGATAATCTTGAACTCACATATGTTAATAGGCCTGAGGGGAAGATTTTTGACTGGCTTTTTGAGCCTATGCTTGTTCTTAAAGAACAAATTAGTGCTGCAAAGTTGATGCCAGAAGAAGAGGAATATCTACAAAAGCTGGCTCTTTATTGTGGCGACACTCGAAGGGTTAGTGCTTGGCAAAACGGTGGAGTCGCACCAGCTGATGAAGTCAAAAGAGCTCAGCTGGAGGGGTTGATAAGAAGGTAAGACTTGGATTAATGAGTATCGATTCCATGAATGGTACTTCCATTTCCATTATTAAAAAAGCCATTGTTGCTCCATCTTTGACTTGTTTACCAGTAACAACCTTCCACAGGCTGCAGGGTTTCAGTTTGACCATCTCGAGGATGCCAACCTTCCGGCGGCGGTTTGAGGAAGTTGTCGACAAATTGATGCGAGAAGCCAGTCAACGCTCCTATGGAAATGGCAACAGCATTGAAGGCAAAGTAAATGGTTCTCATTATTCAAGCAGCGTTTGAAGTAATTAATATCCTCATCTGATTGGTAGGTGCATCGGTAATGGCCATAGAGGGGTTCCAATCCACCCTACTATGAATGAACAGGACCTCTTCTGATGTAAACAATTCTGGACTAGAGGATCTAGCCTCTCAAATCTTGGCTGGGGATTTCATCATCCATCGTGTACTTACCCGTTTGGATTCCTGTATTTTACCTCTCTTCTTATCCGATGTGACAGTTTTGCATTTTTTAATATCCTCATTTGATATGATTTTACCCAATAAATTTATAGTCACTTTGTGTTTATTTGTTTCATTAAGTCTCTCTTATTTTTTTTTTCAGTTTTTTTCCCTTTTGTTATTGGAGGGGAAAGATGCAATGTGTGGGTATCCTGCCTGGGCAATGTGTTTCAATATTGTTCATTTTTCAAATTTTGATCTGAGAAAAAACAAAAATAAGCTCTACAAAAACTTATAAGTCCTACAAAATAATTTATAAGTTGTTTTGAAACATATAAGCTCTTCAAATCTGTTTAGTAAATTTTTTTTTTCAAACAGCTTATAAGCGGTCAAAATAAGTTGTTTGACAGCTTATAAGTTGTTTTTAAAAAAAGTAAGAGAGTCCCTATTTTTTAAAAAATAATCTTATTTTAATAATTTTCTTCTCTAAAATATCTTTATATATTTTCATTAATCTTCATCTTATTCTATGTAACTTTATTTTAGGATTTAGAAAAATAAAAATGTCAAATATATTATTGATCAATTTTTAACTATAATTTTTATTTAAAATATTAATGATATCATTAATTATTTAAAAAAATCTAAATTAAAATATCAAATAGTTTTATTTTTTAATATAAGTTTAACTCATTATAAACTATTATATGCAATATCTTAATAGTATTATATCCAATATCTTAATAGTATTATATCCTTTTTAATAATTTTGTTAATAAAAAGATCGTATAATACGAAACACATCAATATCTTTAAATTATTTAAAATAAATTTATCAAAATATTTTAATAGTTTATTTTTAAAATAAGATCTAACGAATTATAAACTTTTAAAATAATTTATAAGTTGTATGAGCTTTATAACTTATTTTTAATAAGTTTAGGAAACCCTCTAAATACACAAGTATAATTTTGTTATATAATTAATTAATGATATTTCAAGTTGGTCCGGGGCATACCATGCTGTGCTTACTGGCGTATTATGTATGCGGATAATAGATTGACTACGTGGGGCGTGTGACGACTTTTGTTCTCCTTTTTTATATATATAACAATATAAAGCAAAGAAGAAATGACTAGGAAACGCGGTCATTCTTTGCCGTCACGGAACCCTACGCCCCAATTGCGTATCCATGGCGCTCCAATTCGCGTCCTCGGCACTCGATATCTCCCGCCGCCGGCGCCGGTGGCTCATCCTCGTCTCAGCCGTTGGGTTCTCCGGCTATGGCGCCTACAGGCTCTACCACCTCCCCTCCGTCGCGCGGAGGCGGAGGCAGCTCGCCAGGCTCTTTAACGCTCTCGTCTCCATCTCCGAGGCCGTCGTACTCGTCTCTGATGACTTGAACCGGTTCCTCCGTTCGGAAAAAGACGAGATCCCTACCAGCTTGAAGCAGCTGGCCAAGATCGCAGCGTCGGAGGAGTTTACCGCGTCGGTATCGAGGTTCTCGGAAGCCGTTACTGTTGGGATCGTCCGGGGTTTGGGTTCCGATTCAGAGCGAGGTGGAAAAGTTGGATCGTGCGGGTTGGAACCTCAAACTGCCTCCCCTGCCTTCTCCGACCGGTTCTTTGAGAAGCTCTCCTCCCCAGCGGGCACGGGATTCGCCTCTATAGTGGTGGGAAGCTTCGCGAGGAACCTCGTGCTGGCTATCCGTTCGGGTGGTCAAGGTGGTGAATCAGTTGGACGGCATAGTGATGAAGCTATCCCGACTTGGTTTCGGTTGCTTTCTGATGATAATTCCCGGGAGCTCATTGCTGATTGTATTCAGCAGTTTGTGAGCACTGCTGTCACGGTGTACCTTGAGAAGACTATGGTGATCAATCCGTATGATCAGATTTTCTCTGGCCTTACGAACCCCAAGCACGAGGCAAAGATGAAGGACATATTAGTTTCGGTTTGTAATGGGGCTGTTGAAACCCTTGTCAGGACTTCTCATCATGTGATGAATAATAATGGCTCCTTGACCTCCTCAGTGAGCAGAGTAAACATTACTGGGCGAGAAGGAGAAGTGTTGGAACAACTATCTAATCGGCAAAGGAATTGTCTCAACGATCACAATGCTAACAATAGTGTTGCATGGGCTGAACGAGTCTCTTCCACATTGGCAGTTCCCTGCAACAGGAAGCTTGTTCTTGATGTCACAGGTAGAGTGACATTTGAGACCGTGAGATCGTTTCTTGATTTTCTATATTGGAAATTGTCTGATTCCGCAAGGAAAGGGGCTTCAGTAATTCACAGGGAGGTAGCAGAAAGAGGTTTGGAGGTGGTGAGATATGTCAGTGCTAAATCATTGGCTTCGATCACTATATGTCTTGCTTTGTGCATGCAATTATGTGTTGGAACAAGATTCTTGACACCAGCATAAGTATGTTTTTTAGCATTGCAACTTCTCATGTTTGGAAACAACAATGCTCTTTGAACACATGGCGATAAGGTGGACAATATTATTCTGTTGGAAGTTCATGTTACTTATCGTTGGCATGATTGTTTTCATGATAATTGTTCAAAGTGCAATTTCCGGGTCTTATCAAGATACATATATGAACAATTGAGGGTCTTTCTATTCTGTTTTTCAGAAGAAAATAATGCAGATAATGCCCCATCCTTTCTATATGAACAGTTGATGAATTAGGATAGAAGGACAAATAGGGTAAGTTCGATACTACCAATAAGGGTAGTGCCTGAACCCACTCATTGTTCACCGTGTGTATACCAATTACCAACTTTTTTTAAAAAAAAAGTCATATGAATTGTTAATTGGTATACACATGGCGACCAATGAGTGGCGTTGAGGCACTACCCTTACTGGTAAGATCGAACTGACCGACGTATAGATACAATGCCGAGGTGTTCCATTAGTATCAGCATACATTGCGCAAGAGAAATATAGAAAATTATCAGAGTGATAGTGGATTCTGCAAAATGTTTATCTAATGGAAGCTTGATCATTGATCCTATGTGCTAGACAAATTGTGTGCCAATGTACATGATGTTATGTCAAAAGTATCTTGATGATGCAGACAATAGTACAACTGCATTATGCTTTATATATATGTCGAAAGTCAAAAATTATATCTTTGGAAAATTTCATAAAACTTAATGTGAAAGTACATGATGTTAGACATAGTGTGTGCCAGTGTACATGTGTTATGTTGAGAGTATCTTGATGTTGTAGACAATAGTACATCTACATTATGTTTTATATTGAGTCAAATTTTAAATTTTGGAACCTAATGTGAACGTTGTCTTTCAGGAATATGTAGCTTAAATAGCAAATTCTCTATTCAAATCATGAGTGCTTTACCTTTTTTACTTTTCGACATAGTTCAGGGTTTATTGCATTCTTGAAAATTTTTTTTGTGTGCAAATGGGGTATTGTCTTCTTATGCATTATTTTTTAAAAGAAAATTACACCTGTGTAAGTCACACATATTTCACTTGTTATTCATAATCCTACGTTCTTCAAGATTTGTTTTGTTTGTTTGAAATATTAATGAAAAAGTTGTCTTTGTCAAATAGATTTATTGTAGCACCATAAGAAGTTACTATTTTTCTACTTGGGGATTACAATTACTTATAGACACCAGCATTATGATACTCTTTGTTTCATGTAGGCATAAGAGGAAATAGTAGGGAGAGAAGTAGATGAGAGTGGTTTTCTTTTCAAAGAGTTATACGATAGGACTTTACAGATAGTTGCTGAACAACTATAAGGCTATCCATGCTCTTATTGTCACAAATATTTCAACTTTTTTCAGAATAAACAGAAGGCAACTAGCCTACTAAAGATTCATCTAGAGGTTTCAAACTGTTTGAACTTATTCTAGAAAATCATCGATTGGGAGTACCTAGTTTGCATGTAGTCACCACCAGCAGCTCTAGAAGCACTTTACTATATAAATGAGACCTTCCATACAATGAAATTATTTACTAGTTGATGTACTCTGGAGTAGCATACTGAAGATGTGTTGATGAATTTTAGCATGTCATTCATGTTATTTGATTACCCATCTGCTGCACATGTTGAACAAAAAGCCTATCAATGATTTTTCTTCACATTTCAGAAGACAGTTTTTCACTTAGTAATTACAAAATAGCATAAGCTTGGTCAACTATCATGTATTTATGGCAACCTACCAAACTTTTTAAAGTTTCTCCGTTGGAGATTAGCCTATCTTCTAGGTTAACTCCCATTGTGAAAAACTCCAGTATGTGAATCAGAAAAATTACATCCATCTCTTAATTGAGGTTATTGTCTATGGGTCCCCAGGCTCACTAGTGAAGAGCAGGGATTGACTCTAATGATATCATTTGTAAAAGGGTAAAGGATCCACCAAGCTAAAATGACTGACCACCTGATGTGCTTGTCTGTCTACCACATAAACTTATAAGATTATCTCTTTTTAGTATATACAATGCTATCATGTCAGAAATATTGCCTGTCGGTTTGGTCATGGCATAGATCACCTTGCTTTGGAGATGAAGCTAGTTATAATCATACAACATTTATTCCCTCTTCGCGGAACTAGCATGCACTCGAGTTGGGACAGCCCTGATCCAACAGCCAATATACCCATTATAAAGAGGTCTGGCTCTGATACCATTGACTTTGTAAAATTCTACAGAAAAAGATCTTGTAAATTGTGGCTCATATGTTTACTAATAACTGGCAATGTCTGAATACCCGTTCTTTTTTCCTTACCTGTAACTTTCTTTTCAACCTGTAAAAACTCAATATGACACTACATGGCCAACTCTTCTCTGTGGAAGGTGGATTTGATGCTGTTATGGATGGTCCCAAGGGTAGTGAATTGGATGTTTACTGTACCACATGTTTTACTTGGAGTTTTTTTTTTCAGGCTTGTTCTTGAGAAATGTATTTGCAATCATTCAGATGAATTGATCTTTGAGTAAATGTCTTGTAGCCAATATTTTTAAGGTTTGCATTGCAATTGGAATTTGCCATATCTCTTATCTCTAATAGAATAAACACATTTCTTTTTAATTTTGTCTGTTGTCTTGCAGTATTTCAATCCTTAGTTTAATCCGAACTTCATTATTATGAGATTTTATATTTTTTATGTGTTCTTATTTGTCTTAGGTATCTATGTACAGACTATCTATGACTTGCATTGTACTTTGACCAGTGTCGAATTCTTTAAAATAAGATGATTCTTTTTCTCCCCACTTGGAATTTTTCATTCATGCTCACTTGCCCACTTGCAATTCTAACTCGAGTTGAGCCACATCTTTAATTACAGATCCTGCATAAAGTGCATGCTTCTGTGCTCCACCAAGATCTGCAATGAAGCACAAGGTCAACGCTGACACTTTCCTGAAAGCAAAGCCTCCTCTAGTTGCCATTGGAGATCCACCAGCGCCACCACGGCCACCACTGTATGGATACCAAACTAAAACATCATTAATGCAATCCATTCCTTCATGACTTTTCTCTTGTGGTTAAACCACTTTGCATCCTACTTTGTGGCATTACAGGATCAGGATGAGGCCTGAAAAAGAAACTCCACACTTCATGGCATCATACTGCATCCAGGTTTGTGAGATTAAATTATTAGCATTCAGTGTGGCTCCTTTTTAGCTTAGTATGGTGGATTCTGGAAAGTTGGGTGTCTTGGCCACATCTTTTCTGCAGTGAATCTTAAAATAAGTATAGTAGAAAATTTGAAATATTTTATCTGATCGTAGACATCCGATTTTGTGTGTTTAAGATGCATTGATTTAGTGAATATAGGCGAATTGTTTAAGAATCATGGATGCCTCAATTTTGTAGACTTGTATATATTATTGTATAACGAAAAGAAATGAGCATTCTACTGGTCACTGGACTATAGATGCATCAATTCTATATTTGAAGATGTATCCACGTAAGTGCAACACTATTATATTCTTGCATATAGTGTGCAAGTATGATGAAATATGTGTATTTTATCAATTATGTACTCCATAATATACTAAATTCGTGGGTGCATATAGACCAATTTAGTAGATATGGATATACTAATTTCATAGCTTTATAGATATCGTTTCTGCAAAACAAGTGTCATGGTGAAAGTACCCTTTCATTGGATCATTGGTAAAGAGGAACTTTAGTCTGTACCCAAGTCTTGTCTGTGCATTCTGCTATCCGCTTTGCGTAGTGACTAAGTAAAAAAAAAATAGAATAAGAATCATGGCTTTTTTGGTGATTGATTTTTTTTATTATTATTCTTAAAATTTTATTCAAACTCCTACAAAAGTCAATAAAGCAGTAGTTTAGTTCTTCAATTCCAAAATGCTTAAATAATTAGTACATTTACTTTTATCTTTGACTTGAGATGAGATTGATACAATCTAGGACTCAGCATGCACAGCAAACCATGTCCTTAATTAGAACTCGGCTGCCCTTCTCGAGATCCATTAATGGAGATTTTATTGTGTGTCCCAAATTTAGTGTCTCGAGTCGTAGGAGATAAAGGAGAGATATGCAGTAAACTGATTTTTAAAAAGAGTAAATATCTACTATTGGCCAATTTAATTTTAGCAATTGAATACTTTAATTGATTTACACTGTCAAAGTTAACTCAGTATCTATAATGTTCATAATGATGATACATTGCCTTTTTTTGTTTTTAGAACCAAAAACTAAAAAAAGATCATGCAACCTTGAATTAGATAACTCAAAATGATACTTAAGATGTGTTGCAATCAATAGATAGCATGAATACAATCTTATGCATTTTGGCCTAAGCATAATATTCTTGAATCACACCAATTTAGTTTTTACTGTTTTATTTCTTGATTTACTTAAGTAAATTGCTGGATATATTGCATCGTTTGCATTAATTTAATTTTCTCACAAAAATATATAAACTAAGACAGGAAAGCATAGAGAAGATAATTTCACAACAGATAAGAACATAGCAAGACAATAATTGACACAATTAATATCTCCTTAATTATATATGCATATATAAGATTTATTAGCTAGTTAGTTCTTGTTGCCTTGGGTATAAATGTAATCAGTGTGAGCCACAAGGGTTCTCCTCGTCAAGCACTCTTCTTCATCAACACCTTTTCCGCAAAATTCTTCATGGAAGATGCTGCCGCTGCCTTTTTCAGCAGTCTGTTTTCAAGCACAACTATATTGAAAGATCAAACAAACTCAGTAATTGAAAAAAAATGATACCGAAGTTAATTAGTACCTTATGGTGAGTGGCTGAAGGATGATCTGCTGGCTCATGCCTTGTGGCATGGCAACTAAGGAAGATGGCAGAGAGAAGAAGGAAATGGAAGAAGAAGGTGGCGGCGTGTTGATTTGCCATGGCTTGTGGAGATTGAAAGAAAGGATTGGTGCTGATGAGTTGAACAAACAAGAGAGGAGAGGAAGAATGGGGTGGATGAGAATTAAGAAGCAGCGTAGAGGGTATAAATAGGAGCTTTTGATGTGGCAAAGGCAGACGGCCGAGTCTTTGGTAAGTCAGCGGGGACGATCGATTACTAGCGGAAGTCAGCCTGTGGGCTGAACTTTTATATATATTTATAACTTGGCTTTTAAAGGTTTGATCAAGATGACAAAAAAAGTTTCGACTATTATAGACAGTGAAAGCACATTATCTTCAACATGTGATTATTAGGGTTTTTTAGTATCTTCTACTTCGTTCTTTATGCTGCTATTGAGTTGAGAAATCATCCTTTAGATAGATCAGACTTGAGTGTCATTGTTTATTGGAGTAAAAGTTGATAACATTCATTCATTCCAGATGGTGGTCCAGGTGGTCCAGTATTGCTGACTCCTATTAGATACATATGGATAAATTACAGAAAATATTTTATCTTAGGACAACTCTTACTTGTTTCTCTTACAGGATTTCTGTTTGAGGCTAATTGAAACTCCAAATACCTGATATATTAATCATTTTTTTTTTCTTACAGGATTTCCCCATGTACTTGGGAAATATGTATGGATATGGATGTGTTTCAATCATGGGGTGACTACTTTGAAGAAACATGATTAACCAAAAGTATCTTCTTATAGGAAGAGTTTTTTTTTTCAAAAAAATATTAAATTAAAAAAATATTTATCTTTTTTTAAAAAAGAATCATACGGTGATCCTGACGTCATACGGTTGGTTTCATTCTACATTCATAGGATATTTTTTTATCGATTTTGTTGAAAATCAATCAAATTTTATTTTTACAAATCAACTTTACCAGCTCCTCTATGCCCTTTGGGTTATGGTATTAGGATATCTAGATAATTTTTTAGGTATTTGCACTTTGATCCTTAATTATAATTTATTTATAGAATTTTTTTTTCTAAATGAATCATACAATTAAAAAATGCTGAGTTTCTAGACTATTTATTATGTTTATTTTTTGATTTATTTTAGTGGTCAGTGTAAAAATTTTGTGCTAATTGGGATTATTATTTTTCTATGTATTTATTCTTTTTATCTTATCTCAATATTCTTCACGAGGCACGCTGGAGAAAAAAATAAGAATTCAATATAAATACAAAAGGAAATCAGGCACCGCGAGCAAAGAAAAAAAAATATCAATGAAAAATGCATGACAATCTCTTATTTTGGTTGATAAATATGGATTAATGGGAAAAAATTTGTTGGATGTTGGTAGGTATATTTTATTAAAAAAAAAAATATCAACTAAATAAATGGTTGTTAAACTTTACTGGCCAAATATATTTGGATGTTTTTTTTCGACAAATCTTTAACTTAAACTATATATATAAACTGAGACACTAAAATATAATGAAGATAATATCATTGCTTTATTTCCTTTTCTTATTTTACTTTTTATTTTATTAATTTTAATCATTTTTCTACAAGTTGAAATACCCTGCTCCTACCTACCTCGTGCATACTATGTGCATTTGTTTTTATTTTTTT
>JBBMJZ010390959.1:0-14581 GCA_037833815.1 Zingiber zerumbet | reverse complement strand
TGGGATACAGGTTGCAGAAAGTGTACAGGTCAGGATCGACAGAGCTGTTAGGAGATAGCTCGATCTACAGGCCTGCGATGGAAGGCCGGGATACAGGTTACAGGAAGCGTACAGGTCGGGATCGGCAGAGCTGTTATGAGACAGCTCGATCTACAGGCCTGCGATGGAAGGCCGGGATACAGGTTGCAGAAAGTATACAGGTCGGGATCAGCAGAGCTGTTATGAGATAGCTCGATCTACAGGCCTGCGATGGAGGGCCAGGATATGAATAACCAGAAGGATACAGTATGGATCTAGATCTTCAAAGCTGTTCAAAGCAAGGTTAACAAGTCAAGCCATGTCAAAGAGAGCAGATTAACCACAAAACATCATAGGTCGGCTAAAGCAAGTCGAAGGGAGCTTGGATAGGCTTAATAAGCTAATCGACAAGGAGGGAACGGGGTATAGCAGGTACTCCGGAATGATCATCACACATAAGAGGGTATACACGAAGACGGAGATCCCAAGGCAAGAAGATGCCTTTGCAGCCAATGAGAGTCGGCCATATACTATGCACTAGGCGATAAAGTTTGGCAGTTAAGCCCAGAGGCGGTAATCCCGAAGCAAGAAGATGCTATCTTAAGCAATGAAACTCAGCCACGTGTCATGCACTAGAGGACAAAGCTTGTTACCTAACGCTTTCTGAGATGATGGCAGGTCGGAGGGGCCCATGGCAACAGATAAAAGGGGGGCTTCTTTCTCGTACGCAGGTACGTGCACAGTCTGATTCATACTCACTCGTCAATTTTTTACTACTTTCATCTTTACTTTTCCGAGGAGAAAGGACCTGACTTGAGCGTCGGAGTGCCTGACCTAGGGACTTTTTCCCTGGGTTCTGGTCTCTAACGTGAGTGGAGATCTTCTGAGTGTGTGCAGGTCCTACTGCCCCATCATCATCGTCCTTGCGACTTCCGCCATCCTTCTACGGCCGCAGGAGAACCTTCTACGTGGGCCCTCGTCCTTCATCCGCAACCAGCCTACCTCGGCCGGCCTCCGTCCGACTCAGCTTCCGGACGGGATCAGGAAGCATATGAAAACAGTTTGGCATTTCCATCTATTTTAGACACCATCTAAAGGAGCTGCAAGCAAAGCAAACATATACTTGAACAAGCAAAATACTAGGCTAGTTCATTTATGTTCATTGCATATGAAAAAAGGAAAACAAACAAACTTAAATAAGTTTTTAAGCTCAGCATGGTATATGAAACAACTCAACCACTAGTGAGCTTGGCATTAATACATTCATGGCATTCATGTTAACAAACATATTCAGACTTCAATTATGCCCTATATATATATACATGTGTGTATGTATACAATTCTTAATCCGCATTTACTCACATAAAAGCTACAAATAATGAGTGTCATCCATTCCGTAGAATCTCATAAATGTAGAATTAGGATAATATTATCACAATTCATGGACATGAAATATATAAATTTACATATATATTTATACAAAAAATGGTTGGTCTAACTATCAGTACCAGTTGTTCATGCCACATGTTTATTGTTCCAACAAACTAGTGTGTATCTGTAACATAGAAAAGATCTAGTGAGACAAGATGGCAATCCCAGTGAGAATCCTTTTTCCACATAGATTTCTGTAATGGATTTAACTAACAGAACATAAACATACAAACATGGCCAAGGGATATGATGGCTGTATCCCCAGTGGTGGACGTCTATGTGTGCAATGCAACATAAATAAAGTATAAGGATAAAAATCTGCTTGAATGCCCACTTATTAGAGACGGACTTGGTAGGAAATGGGAACGTGAGAACGTGCCCACGTTTCCCACTATTTTTAATAAAAAATATTTATTATACGTCAGAGTTATTTTCCTTTATAAAGGATGCGCCTAAGGATCATTCATGACGGGTGTAGAGAAAGAGACAATGAGAGAGGAAGAAGAACATCTGAAGCGGTGGGATTTGATTTGTGGAATTGTGAAGAGCTTTCCAACTTTGTGATCGCTCTTCCGACAGTAAGTCTTGTCGTCGCCAATTGCAAATCTGCGGGAGATCGTTGTAAATGTTTAATTGTTTTGTGCAATTAATTACTATATCATTCCTACAATGGTAACAGAGCATTAGGAATTATACCTAATTACGATTTTTCGTTGCTGTTTACACGACTAATGTGTCGTAGCAAGCAAGCACCGGTGACTGCTGCATCACCAGTAGTAGGATGCCTATAGGGAGACCGACGACACTTGTCATCGGTCAGTGATCGAGTCACCGCCAGCGTTAGCACCACTTCCCGGCAATGCACTGTTTGCCAGGTTGGAAAAATCACAACAGTGTAGCGATTTCCACCGGAGGCGGACTAGGGCTGAGGGGATATGTCGGCAACAGCGTTCCAGAGCCGGAGATGGCTTCCCATCTGGTCAACGACCACGTCTGTCTTGGTTGCGCGGTTGAAGCAGCATGCACGGTGTGTGGGCGTGGATAGCGTGCGGCGGAGAAATTGCTAAAATGTACAGTGATTCGAGGAAATTGATTTTAGAAAATCAAATAAACTTCTTCATGATAAGTTTTTTAGAATTCAAAATATAAAAAAAAAACGTGAGCAATAGGCTTTAGTGATGGCAATGGGTCGGGTTCGGATCAGATTGTATATCCTCCGAACCCATACCCATTGGGTATAGGATATCCGATGGGTATACCCATACCCATTAAAGGATCGAAAATCTTCTATACGTATAATTTTTCTTCTTTCTATCGAACTATTATCATTCAATAAAAACATATTAAAATTAACATCCTTTTAAAATATATATATAATTAAAAAAATAGATTAAACATCTATATAGTCTCCTACTAATATAAAAAAATTGTAAGTTGACTTTAGAAAAAGAAAATTTTCTTTAATATATGTATATATATTATTTAATCGGGTATTCGGGTCGAGTATCAGGTATTAATAGTCCTTCCATACCCTTCTCCATTCGGGTCGGATGTCGAATCCTCTATCATATTCAGGTGAAATTACCATCCATCCTAATTCGTTCTAGACTAATATGGGAAAAGTAAATTATGAATAACTATTAATTAGTACAAATATCTAAGAGGATGCTCGGACGGACCATGAAAAAATGGACGATCCACACGTTCTCTGATGAAAACTTAACCCTCTTTGCATCATAATCCGGTGAAAGAGGACGGTTTGACGTTCGATGTCAATGCAACCCATGATCGAATAATGAAACGTCAAAAATGAAATTTTATTTATTTTATTAAATCATAAAAAATATTTTTCCTAATGTTAACATTTTTTTATTTGATATATATAACCCATAACATCTATTATTTTTATTACATTATTTAATTATTAGAGGAGATTTAATATTGTTTTTAATTGAAGAATTATGTGAAAGAAAATTTTGCAGTGAAAACATAAGGTAGCGTTTGGTTAGAGTATTTTTCATTTTTATTTTTTAAAAAATATGCATTTTCTGAAAAAATGATGTTTGATTTATATTTTTTATATATATTTTATAAAAAATAGAGAGCATTTTATAGAAAAAAAAAATGATAGAAAATAGAAAAGATCATTTTCTGTTTTCCAGAAAATGTGTGTTTGCATTCACATTAAATGCTCAATGTACAACTTTAAGCTATGTTTGAAGTATGCTTTTTTAGGGGCAATGGTGGATTAGACAATTTAAGCCGTTAATTAAATCTGTAAGGATTGAATTCTAATTGTGACACATTATAAAATAAAATTTCTAAGTAAGAAATAGGATAATAAATCTAAGAATAATTATTTATATATATATATATAATTTTTGAAAAAAATCAAAATTGAAAACAGAGCAATGACATATCCAAAATAGACCTCTAATTTAAATATAATTGCCTTACAAATGCATCGTGTTTTAAGAGAACGAACAGAAAGGAAAGACAGAACCCTAGAGAGAAGGCAGGCGTGACTAGGAAATCAGTGGGAGTGGTACCGCCGACGATACTTCATCGGAGGGATCACTTTGCTAGGGCGGAAGGTCAGAAGGGAGTACTGCGATGGGTGGCGTGGTTTACATCCCGGTGCAGAACTCCGAGGAGGAGGTCAGGGTGGCGCTCGACCAGCTTCCTCGAGATGCCACTGATATGATCGACATCCTTAAGGCTGAGCAGGCCCCGCTCCATTTTTGGCTCATCATTGCGGTTGGTCGCTCCCTTCGCCATCCCCTTCCCCTCTACATTGCGATCATTGGTCTCTGTTTTCCTCCTCTTATCCCATCTGCTAAGTTTACGGCTGAATTCATCCCTCAAATACTTTATTTTTATACTATTTCTGTGTGTTTTTCTAGACACAAGGGGTCTTGTACTGTCAGTTTCTGTTTTTTTAATAAATATTTTCCTTCTGTTGAAGCATTCGCAATTAGGCTTTCCATAGAGTTAGACGCCGAGCGTGCTTACCTCTTTTTCAAAATTGTTTTTTTTTCTCGTTCGCGTTGGTTTCTATAATGCTGTTCAACTTTAGTTGGGAACAAACTTGGAAACCAGACCTTGTCCTATTTTCCCCTAATATGCTGTTGTTTGTTTTTTTTTTTCTGTATACCAGCTTAAGTTCAGTTGTTTTTGAGTTAGATAACAAAATTAGGATTCAACTAGCTGATGAAATTGAAGCTCTTAGAACCGAAAAGAATGACAGCAAACCATTTTCTTTTTAAAATGAGGGCAAACAATTAAAATCACGGCTATCTGTTTGAAAAATCTCGATGGAAAGAGTGGTTATTTACGTGTCTCACATATTTGACTTAAATCCAATTGGCAGATAGATAAAGCCTCCGATGATAGGTAGTAATACTACTACCAACAGTTGTGTGAAAGAGATAATATCTTGGTTGAAAATGAAGCATTGGTTTCTTTCTTTAAAAGTGTGCAAGAATTTAGCATAAAATTGAAAATTGATATAACTTACTACATATGACCAGAACATCGTTGAATTTTAATTTAATTGAAAATCAAAAATGCTATTGATGGATACAAAAATGATTGCTAGAGTGCGAAGAACCTAAGTCATACGCAATGCTCAACTGGTAGGTTGTAGAGCTTTTACATGGTTACATTGTGTAGATTAAAAACAAGTCAATTTTGTCTGTTTCTATTTACTAAGAATGTATGTATAAACTGGTTTTTTAATAGCTTGAACTTTTGGAATAAATGTTTTTCCATTTGATCTTAATATGATGTTAGGGCAAGTGATTCTGTCTGTTTGAATCCTTGTTCATGTCAGTAATGTGTCCCTAGATTAGTTGAGTTAATTCAGGTGTTGAGTTTGGCCTAGTTTAGTCTAGTCCACTTGCTAACAAGTGAACAGAGAGTTATAATCATTTCCCTAAGTTTCTACTGTCAATTACTCAATTTTATGAGTCATGTCTTGCATGGAAAACCTAAAAAGCACTGGATTAATTGGTTAACTAATTCAGTCCTCTCTAACACTATTCAAAACAAAGGAAACCATCATGGCTGTATCATATCCAAAAAACATGATGTACATTGTTTGGTTACCACCAGGAATTACGTATGGTGGCAGTTAAATCTAAAATAAAGAAAAATTATGAGCATTCTTTATATATTATTAGTAAGTATTCTGAAAATTTGTCCAGGAGAAAATTATCATCCTTAAGCTAAATTTTAAATTTTTAAAATTTTCTTTGCTTCCTGACAAGAGAAAATACGAACTGTATGTGTATCAGACGTGCTTCTATTAAAAATTGATGAAGATTCACTTTTACACAGAATGGGAATATAATGGATCCAAGATCTTGAGTTGAATGTGAAAATTTTAGCATCAAATGTCGTTATTCTATAGTTTTACTTAATTTTCTCTTATTTGACACAGAGAGAATACTTTAAGCAAGGGAAAGTTGATCAGTTTCGGCAGATTTTAGAGGAGGGATCAAGCCCTGGTATATATTGCACATCCCCTCACTCCATGTAACTGAACTGTGTTTTTCATGATTTACTATCATGAATTGAAGTTTAAGCTTTCAATGTCTGTTTGGTGCTTTAAATTGTTTTTCTTTTGGCAGAAATTGATGAATACTATGCCGATGTCAAGTATGAAAGGATAGCCATTCTCAATGCATTGGCTGCATATTTCACCTATTTGGGAAAGATTGAGTCAAAGCAGCGAGACAAGGAAGATAATTTTGTTTTGGCAACCCAGTATTACAACAGAGCATCACGAATTGATCCTCATGAACTCAGTACTTGGATTGGGAAAGGTTTGTGCTTTTGCTGAGCTTGCATCTACTAAATTATACACCTCACTTGAGTAGTTATTATAACAAAATTTTACTCCTATTATTTAATGATTGAATTAATCATTGTAAGTAACCCACTAGGTAAATAAATATTTATATATGAATGCCAGCAATACAATTAACAAACATCTACCATATATCAATGCATGTTAACACACTTTCATAATTCATATAGATTTTACATACTATCCTAAGAAATAGCTACAATTTTCCTTTTTTTGACTATTTTGCAAAACCAGTTTAATCAACATCAACTTTAAGATTGGTTTAGCCTGTATGAGCCTACGCAGCCAAAAGTGGATGTCATGCAGTGGCTACATAATGGCTCAGGTGGAGGCCCTTTAAAAGTGATGTTTTTCACATAGTTTATGTTGGCTATTTGGGCCTAACACAGAACTCCACCTTATCCATTTGTGCTCAAACAAGAAACTACATTGGTGGAAGTTATGTAAGGACATGGTTTTCTTGTTGAAGATTATAATTAGTTTCTTTCAGACTTGGGTATGAGTATTAACATGGACATGGATCTAAGTGTCCAACATGACTATTTCTAAACATTTTACTTGTGATTAATAGGATTGTCATGTTTCCACTCGATGTTGGTATTTGAGTCTTGGAGCAATACAAAGGTAGTATATTAAGAGTACAAGTATCAGAGATTAAAGCATGATTTGGTTTGATTAAATGTGATTGCTTGGTTCGTCCCTACTTACATGATGATATTGTTTGCAAAAATATGTTGGCTATGTCACCGATATATATCAATTCATTACTAACATTACTGAGATCCTTATACAGGTCAACTTTATGTGGCAAAAGGTGAATTCGCTACAGCATCTGAATCATTCAGAATTGCATTGGTTGAAGATCCCAATTGTGTTCCCGCATTGCTTGGTCAGGTACTTGTGGACAGTTCCTATGTTTCTGAAACATCAAGTATTTTTTTCCCAATGGTATTTCCATCCTACTCAGTAAGAGAACAATGTGATAAATAAGAAAGGAAAGAGGAGAATGGAAAAAGAAATCAATTTAAGTTGTTGCAGAAAGGATTCCATGAAATCAATAGAAACATGGTTATCATAATTGGACATTTGCGGTTCAAATTGTCTGATTCAATTCAATTTGTGTGTAAGTCAATTCAAACCTCATGTCTTAATCAGAATCAACAAATCAGATACGATTTGAAAGATGCAAATTTATGATAGAGTTTCATGGTGAGTAAAAAAAAAAAATATGACCTAGTAATTTACAACAACAATAACCAAGCCTTTCCCACTAGGTGGGGTCGGCTATAATATGACCTAGTGATTTAAGGTGAAAAAATTTCCTTTCAGGTTTTGTATTCGACGAAGGCTCATTTTGAACATTTGCTTGCTTGCGTCCCATCCTCTTATCTCACTGGGGACAATTCATAGGCGATGTCTTCTTCCTTAGCTGGCTGGTGTCTTCTTCTGGTGAACTCAGAGTGATCAAGTGTTGTCCTTAGTGAAAGTATTTTTTGACCATTACACTTAAATGTTGACCATAGAGCATCATCAACTCTAGACATCTTTGTTCGAGACTGCTGCTTCATTGGCTTCTTCCTTGAGTTTGAGACATTGCTCGACAGTCTTCCTCATCTGTCTTCAACAACCCTCTGTATACCGTCAGTAAATGACTCTGAATGTCCTCACTCCTGCAACATGCCTTTTACCAGCATCTCATCAACCCTGCGCCCTCAATATAACCAAAATACCAGAAAATTGAATTCCATGTTACTTGTAGGGTGAGGTGGCATGCTGCTGTTCTTTTGATTAATATCAGAATCCAGATTCCAAATCCAGAATTAGGTTCATCCTTTAAACATTAATTCATCCTTTTGAAGTGGCAAAGAGAGCACTAAAAGCTCAACTGCAGGCTTCACAAATGAAGAACTATGATCCTCCAGTTTGCCATTCTTTTGTTAATCTTGTAGTGTACAACCAAATATAGCTACTTCGTTACCAACTTATTAGATTCCATGAACCAAGACTCCTTTCTTCAAGGTCTATGGTCCTAATTGATGGGACATTTTTAATTTTTCTCTTTAGCTCAATTGCTTTAGAGATTGATTTATTAAACTTTATAATTATATTATCATATTAAATAAGATATTCATACAAATTTTAGTCAGATAGATTTTTTGTTGATCTAATATGAGCTTTACGATTTGTAAAAGGACCAAAATGATTCACGAATTGAATCTTGATGATGACTTTGATTAAAATCCTTAGGTCATACTCTTAGAAAAATTCATGTGTCATATTTCACATATTAAACTTTCTGGCTTAAATATTAGAATGATTGATTGCATTGGTGTAACTACAGCTTTTGAAAAATTGGTATTAACATGCTTTTTGAAAATTGATATCTCTGAATCTTCTATTGAATTTTTTTTAGTTCACACATGTAATAATGATCTTGAAAATATTGGATCTTTTTATAGCCCATATGTATCATGAAAGCTTTAATATTATATTTTGTCTTTCAGGCTTGCGTTGATTTTAATATTGCTGAGAGAGAAGAGCACTACAAGAAGGCCATGGATTCATATAGAAGTTCATTAGACAATTATAAGGTTTGTTTACCAAATCAATGATGAATTTCTACTCTCAATCTTTGGTATCTAATGGTAATATCACTTGATGTTGGCCAGAGAGCCCTGCAAATCAACCCTAATTGCCCAGCTTCTGTAAGACTTGGTATTGGTTTCTGCCGTTACAAACTTGGTCAGTTTGAAAAAGCTCGGCAAGCTTTTCAACGAGTCTTACAGGTATGTTGTTAAGTTATTATTAGTTTTTGCATTTTAGCTTCATCTTGCATTTACTCACTTGTGCTATTTTCTTTTCTTGAAATATGCAGTTGGATCCAGAAAATATTGAAGCTTTAGTAGCTCTGGGAGTAATGGATTTGCAAACAAATGAAGGTCTGGTAACTCCACTTAATACTTATTCAAGTTTTGATTTTTTTTTTTTCTGCTGATTATACCTTAGAGATGGTGCATGTATACTGGTCAGCTATACAGCAGTGATTTAATATGTGGCTAACATGTTTTTTTGCTTTAACTAATTTTAGCTGGTGGCATTCGAAGAGGAATGGAGAAGATGCAAAAAACATTTGAAATTCATCCTTATTGTCCAGTGGCCCTAAATTACTTGGCCAATCATTTCTTTTTCACCGGTCAACATTTTCTGGTTGAGCAGTTAACTGAGACAGCTCTTGTTGTTAGCAATCATGGGCTAATGAAGGCACATTCTTTCTACAACCTGGCAAGATCATACCATAGCAAGGTGCAACAGCTCTACACATTGTGAAACATTATTGGCTAATTATTCTGTTCAAACTATTCATAGTTACACTTCTCACCCTTCCACTATGATTCATTTTTTTTAAACAATGACAATGTAGGGGGACTATGAAAAAGCTTTGCGGTTCTACATGTTATCTGTTAAAGAAATCAATAAACCACAAGAATTTGTTTTGCCATATTATGGTACGTCAACTACTTTTTTTATCCAATTCATCTTCATCATCATAATCATTACTGTCATCATTGTCATCAAAATATGTTAGTTTTAACTAATTAGGGTTGTCTACATGGATCCTTTCTCTCTAATGAATATTCAAATCTCTATTGATTTTTTCATTGATTAGAACTATGGTCTTCTATTTTCCTTTATCCCCGTGGCTTTTTTGAGTTCCTCTACGTTCCTTGCTTTATTGGAACAGGTCTTGGTCAAGTTCAACTGAAGCTGGGGGATTTTAGAAGTTCTCTTTCAAGCTTTGAAAAGGTCTTGGAGGTCTATCCTGAGAATTGTGAAAGTCTTAAAGTGAGTGAAATTCAAACTCTATGCACCCTATTATCAACTTGGTGCTGCGTTGTCTGTGAGTTCATATTGTGTCTGTATCATCGTCTTTCCTCATTTGGTTTTTCTTCTACTTACAGGCTATTGGACATATATATTCTCAATTAGGTGAGATTGACAAAGCTGTAGACACATTTCGTAAGGCTACTAGAATTGATCCGAAAGACTCTGGGGTACATGTTTTGTGAATTATCTCTCTTTGTTTTTAATGATTCATTGTGGTATCATCAACTCAGTATAATGGTCTGCTTAGGAGCATAGCTTGTAAATTCATTTTCTTACTACTTCCTAGCCTATTCCCTGCATGGTGATATATGAGTCATTGTCCTTACTTTTGATACTATAATTACCATTTGTTTTTTCCATGGATTTGACACTCAATCATTAAACTTATGTCCAAATGCCATTCATTTTTTTGATAGAATTTATTGAATTATTTAATTCTTTATTTTGAGCCTCGTTAAACCTAATCTAGAAGCTATTAATATATCTTTCTATAAATTGAGTAATCACTTCCACATAGTAAATGATCATATCATGGGCCAACTGTATTCTGTGATTGTTTCTCAGCTAAGCATTCATCACTTTACTGATGCATATATATCAGGTCTTCAGTCTTAGTTATGCTATTTGTTAATCATATGCTATGGTGTCAACTATTGTTTTATGTATTGATCAGGTTGTTAACAATTGTTTAACTTTTATTTTTAGGAAGGAATTAGTTCGTCTTTTTCTGCTCATGGCAATTATTTCTTCTGTTTAGCAGTTCATTATTTGACAATTGTGAATTTTTATAACTTAATCTTGTAGCAGGCATTCATGGAACTCGCGGAGTTGTTAATATCATCTGATACTGGCGCTGCATTGGATGCCCTCAAAACGGTATGGGTTCACTTAATTTGAAAATAAGCACTATTTCATCAAGCCAGAAACAATTTTACATGTGTACTGCTATTATTCTTTTAGCTGAACAATTGTATGCTATTAGGCACTTTTTTTTCCTTCTAGATGGCTTTCTTTCATTAAACGAATAATGTTATCCCTCTCCTATATCATATGGTTATACCATTTTGTAGGAGGCTTAGTTTCTGAGTAATTTGCAAAGGAAATCTGATAATTATTTGGATTTGAAGTGTCTTATCATTATACTATGTTCCACCTTACTGGAGCACAAGTAGATACATGAATTTCGTTTTCTTTATTATTTACATTATGTGTATCAGAGCTTGGTTTAAAAAATAAAGATGTTAAGCAATCTCAGTTAGTTTATTAAGGTTTGGTGATAATGAAGATTAAGCTGTCATGCTTAACATATGAAATGAGTTTGAATGATTTAGTAGTGAAGTTTGTGTTGCAAATGCTCTCTGTAATAAATTGACACTGGACCAAGTTGAATGAATTATATCTGCTATTCAATGTTTGATTGTAATTCAGGGCATGGTTACAACCCTGCATGACAATATCTGTGTATCCAAGCAACTACTAATGCTTCTTCATGTTTGCCTCTTCATGATCTTTTTAATTGCCCTTTCATGTCAGTAACTCTTTGCAGTGATACTCAAAATCTCTAGATTTGGTGAATGTCATATAAGCATAATGGTTGGTTTCTTTTCACATTGTTGCTTGTATGGTTGTTTTATCTCTTGCATGTCTCATCATTTGACAACTTAGTACCATTTTCTTAAATCATCATTCATCTATTACTTTAGTGATAGTAAATAATTATCTTTGTCAGTCAAACAACTTGCAGCATCATGTAGATTTCTCAGTATGTTTTATGCTTATTCACTTTGTTTCCATAGGTATTACAAAAGTTACTTTCTTCATTCTCCATTTTATGCTTGCTTAACCTTTACCAGAAGACAGATTTGTTGATCTTAAACTGTCATGACGTCACAGGCTCGCAATCTTCTCAAAAAGGGTGGCCAAGATGTACAGATTGAATTGTTGAACAATATTGGAGTTCTATATTTTGACAAGGGAGAATTTGAGGTTTGTAAAATTAATGAAATATTTTTATGCATCTTAGTCCACAAAAAAAATCCTACATGATCAAGTCTTCCTTAAATGCAAAGTAGCAGTAATGTTTTCTTGCTCTTCTCTCAGTTGGCTGAACAAACTTTTAAGGAAGCATTGGGTGATGGCATCTGGCTTTCGTTGTTGTCTGGTACTATAGTCTCTAGTGCACAATCCCTCAATTACAGGGATTTTAGTCTGTTCCAACAGCTTGAAGAAGATGGTTTATCCTTTGAACTACCTTGGGATAAAGTTTCCACACTCTTCAACTATGCCAGATTGCTCGAACAAGTAAATGGGACCGAAAAGGCAAGCAATTTCTACCGACTAATTCTGTTCAAGGTTCGTACCTTCTTAACCCATCCTTCTATTCACTTTTTCTAGTTTTTTTTCCTCCTGTTCGTGGACAAGCAGTCTTTTCACAACGAGTTGGTAGACTGTCCTTGAACAAGCCTATCTTTTGCACCATAGTGAGTATCTTTGTTGAAGGACTAAATTTGACTGTGTAAATATGAACTTCCTGCTCATGTGAATCTGGTTTTTATGTATTTTTCCACTATTAAATGAGAGAGTAGTGCAGGTACATTGAAATTTTATTTCCTGCTCCATTGTGAGCAATGCTTTTGGATCACTGGAGCTACTGGCACCTATCTTCTGTAACTTTCAGCAGGGTGTATTATTGGTGCAGTGGTTCCTTATACAGTATCATTAGTTTGTGTCATAGTATGTCATGGTTTCGTGCTAAAGGCGTGACGCTGGGTGGGATAACAACTATTGAATCAGTTGATTCGCACACGTATATTAGAAACAATCTTCTAAAACTTGCTCATTTAGAAGCATACTGTGAAAGGAAATATGAAATAAACGGCACTGCCGAAAATATTATTAAATCCCAAAACTTCCCCTACATTAACCAAATAAGACATTTATATAGACTCCAAATCCTAAGACCCAAATAAAATATAGAAATCCTAACATATGGACCACAATTCTTATCTTGTAAAAAAAGGAAAAAAATTCTAAAAGAAAGGAAAATTATTAGTAGACCCACAATCGTAAAGTTTCTAAATGGACTCAAATCCAAAAAAATACAAAAGATAGAAATTATCAAAAATGCCTAAAAAATTAAAAATATCTTAAAAACCAAAGAATGAAAATTACTAAAAATAATAATTAAAATCTTCGGATCCTCTTGCATCAAGGTGGGACCAAGATCGGCCATATTGCCAATGCAATGTTTGTTTCATCAGATTGGTGTTGCGTATGGTTATTTACCTATTCTTTCTACTTCCAGTATCCAGATTACGTGGATGCATATTTGAGGCTGGCGGCCATGGCAAAAGCACAAAATAACATTCAACTGAGTATTGAATTGGTACCTTATTAATTTAGCTCATTTGATATTTACATGGTCAAACCATTTAATTGACTGTTTGTTTGTACTAGATAAATGATGCTCTCAGAGTAGATGACAGATGCTCCAATGCTCTAAATATGCTCGGTGATCTGGAACTTAAGATTGATGACTGGATAAAAGCAAAAGAAACATTACGAGCTGCTAAAGATGCAACTGATGGAAAAGATTCTTATTCTACTCTTGCCTTGGTATGTTATTTGTTTTTTGTTGTCCATTGACTAGACTATAGTTTCTAATAACCTCCATGATTATTCTCATATTGCTTGTCTTGTATTCATAGGAATTTATTTGTTTGTCAAGATGGTTATTGTTAATTTTTGTTTAATGCACCGAAGAACTTTTTTAATTGTCCTTTTGATAATTTTACTAGGGAAATTGGAACTACTTTGCAGCTGTACGGAATGAGAAAAGAGGTCCAAAGTTAGAAGCACAACACTTGGAAAAGGCCAAGGAGTTGTACACTAAAGTAAAATGTCTTACTCCATGTGTCTTTCGCACTTTGTAGCTGAACTTTGCAATCTACTTATCTGTTTAGTTCTGTATCATCTCAGTCTTATGCTCAATCTTCTTTTTTCTTACCATTAAAGTCACATTCAGGCTATCATATGTGAGTCAAACTGTTATTTATTTATCCCTTTTATTATTATTTTCTTTAGTTTGGTTTGTCAGTTTGGGTTTTAGAGACTGAAACCAGAGAAAATGAGGAAAGTGATATAGCAGCAAAAGTGTTCCTGTGCTGGAGCTTATTATTTACAGAGTAAATTGATACTCTAGATTGGGGACTATGAGACGTAGTAAATTTTAAGTTCACCCTTCCAAAGGATCTTGATTGGGTTCTTCCTCATTTCATGGTGGCAAAAGGTGAATACGCTCGCCCTCAGCGCCCCCGCCAACCCGTCCCAGGGCCAACACGGAGGAGGTAAATCACGGGCGGCTACTAGCCTTTGGAA